>CAUYLG010003625.1:0-112525 GCA_963573385.1 Cacajao melanocephalus
AAAAAAAAAAAAAAAACACAATTTTCAAACAAAAAAAGCTGTTGTAAAAGCTAATGGGATTCTGGGTGACAGATAATGGGATTCCGAATTCTGTAGTAGTTTGAGTAGAAAATATGAGTAGACAGAAAGATCTTCACAATAACAAAAGCAACATGAGAGAGATGTTAGGGGTGTTCTTTTTCAGGTAATTTCTGCCTACCTTCTACTCCCAAATCAATGTATAAATCAACACACCATTGTTCACTTTTTTCTGTTTCAACAAACAACTTAATTTTCTGTATTGCTGAAATTTGATTATGTTCCTTATGGAAGTATCTGAGTAAGACACAATTCACCGCCAAAGCAGTGTCATATAAGTCAAGGAAGATCTGTACTTTGTAAAATGAAAACTTTCACAGTGATTCAAATTAGTAGTCTACTCTAACCATCTTGTCTAATAAATTTTAATGTTCCTATAGTTTTTTGCTAGCATCTACATTTTTACTCTAGTTATTTATCATCAGTATTATTCTACTGTACCCATCTACTGTATTATTCAATAGTAAAGTTCTTAAAAGCAAAGCTGTGTCTCCCTCACCTTTCTGTTCCCATGTCTTACACATAAAGCCCAAAACGAAAATTGGCTTAATACTATCCTGTTATATTATAAGCGTTTTATAGTTATGACCTTTAAAAATTGTAAACTGGCAATAAAATGCATTTACCTGTATAGCCCATAAATTTTCCAGGGATTTCTTGATTACAGCAACGACTGCAGAAAATCTGCCCACATAGTCGGCAATGGTGTCTGCGCCTAAAGGTTGTAAATTTCTCACTACAGTCATAGCACTCTTTACATTGGCTATCTGGCATCCAGTATTGTTTCAGGTCACTATCCTATAACAATAAAAATGTGTGAAGGCTTCTCGAAAATACTGATTATTAATATGCAATGGCAAATGAAATCCTCAAAGGTTTCTTTTGCAGAAAATAACAAGCTAATTCAAAAATTCGTATGGGAATACAAAAGGTCAAAATAACCAAGACAATCTTGAAGAACGAAATTGAAGGAGTTATATTACCAGCCATCAAGACTTATTCTAATGCTACAATAACTTTAGACAGGGTACTGTTACAAGGATAGAAAAAAATAAAGGTATGGAACAGAAAAGAGAGCCCTGACATACCCTCACACACATACAGACTTATGATGAAATTTATAATACAATCAGTGAAAGATGGTCTTTTCAAAACGATGGTACTATATCCAACTGGACATCCATGAGGAAAAATGAAAGCCTGACCCCTATACTTGACAGAAATAATAAAGCTTCTTGAAGAAACCATAGGAGAATACCTACTGCCCTGAACTAGAAAAACACTTCTTAAACAAACACAAAAAGCACTAAGCATAAAGGGAAGAAAACTGATAAATTAGACTACAATAAAATTAAGAACTTATGTATAAAAATAGGGTGCTCACACCTGGAGCTTAAACTTTCTTTAAAGTGGCTTTATACCATCTTCAGTAGGTATGGCATGATCCCCATAAGCGCTTCATAAGTAATCTTCTAAAGCCTCTAGACAGTACCTGGCTTTTCCCCTCCATGATTTCCTTGAGGCGTTTTAATACTGTGCTGAGGCTTCGAAGCTGAACAGCTGTACGAGGGTCATGACCTCCAAAGGTAGGTTCTGCTTTCCTTCTTGTGTCTGAGTTGGATTAAAAAAAAGCAACCTTGTTAATAGTCCCTAGTATCTATAAACAACAAGGTATATATGTGATGGAAACTATCTCTTATTATTAGCATATAATTATGTTCTCCCATCCAGTTATATGAATTGAGAGTTAAAACGAGTCTTTATAAGGGTAAGAGGCTACTGAAAGTATTTCTTATCATGTAAAATGCTGTTTTACAAGCGAGTAAAGGCTGCCTAAGACAGGCATTGTCTGAGACCACTGACGGTTTTCAGGCCTGGAATGGGAACATCACTTAAATGGTCCAAAATTCATTAATGACTTCTTAAGCCCTTTGGTCCAACCTATAATAAATGAGTGCTAGAAATTTAGCAGAAGAAAAAGCAATCAGGGAGGGTTAACTTAGCTTGGTCCCTAAAGTCAAACAGATAAGCAATAGGATCAAACAGTTCAGTTCTGTCTGCAGACCATATATCCAAAGTCTCATGCAGAAGGTGATCAGAAAAAAGTTTAATAGCCCAGCCTTCAAAGATTCTGACAGACCTCACAACATCCAGGATGGTAATTTGCAATGATAAAACTTGACCAATGGTCCAAGCAGATTAAAACTGCCAGAAAAATTGCTAAAATTCCAATCCTATCCCTTCCTGTCACTTTCCCAACCCTGTAACTCCAAATTGGAAAGGATCATTTATACCTGACATAGCAATACTGATGCCAAATCTATCACTAATAAGCCCAAATTCCAGACTTGTGGCCAAAATAGGTTATGCCCAGCAAAGTTGTCACCTATTATTTCCTTAACTTAGACCAAAATCACAACCGAAGTTTCTGCCTATCTCTGGCAGTTACAAACCTAAGGATGAAGCAATGATGTTTTGACAAAAAGGATGAACATCCTATTAGCTTAAATCTGTCAACCTATAACCTATGGCAAAGTAAACTGGAAAACACCCCACTCTGAACCTTCCTCAAATTCACCGTTTACTAGATTTGTAATAGGTGTCGTTTTGACTGGGTAGGGGTAAAAAAGAATGACAAAGAAATGAGAGGTTGGGATCTAAAGTTTAGTAACAATTTCCCAAGATAATGTAATCACTGAAGTAACTATCAAAACTATACCTATTTTAGAAAACTCTGGAAACTTTCATCTTCTATAAAGTCACATCTTAGTTTCAGCACATACCTCAGATGTGTTGCTACTGTAAATATTAGAATAACTAAACTTTTCTTGCATCTCAAAAAAAAAAGCAACTCTCCATGATCTGCAAGTTGAAAAAGGAGACAGATGAAGCTACTGGAAACATAACAGCTGTGCTCCCGTGCAGCAGGCAACAATAGTGTGTGAAGTCCCTTGCATTTAGCCAATTAGCAATATAAGAATTAATAGCATCATCCACTGAAAAAGGATGAACGAGATCCTTCTTGGAACCAAGAGAAACAGAGATGTTGGCTGAAGATGAAAGAAACCTAAAGAGAAAATCTGGTCGAGCTCTATGCCCTTAGGCAAATAGCCTTGGCTACTTCTCCTGCAAAATGAACATTAGAAAATTAAATAACTTTCCTAAGGTCTGAAAGCTAGTAAATTGTAGAATTACAAGCCTTTTTAGTAGGGAAAAGAACTTGATTGGCCAAACACCACCAGGCTTCTGACGCTCAAATGCCTTTGAGATAGAATCAAATAATCAAGACAATTGAAAAAGACAATAAGGAAACCAGACATTAAAGGCTCAACCTGGAGATATTAAAGTTCAAGTTGGATCATAACACCAATGGCAAGGTTTGCCAATTTGTAACTTCTAAAAGATTACATTCTAGTCCAATTTGATTTTAGAAATTAAAAAAAAAAAAAACCCTACACTCAATTCAGCATGGGATTTAGTCAAAAGAGTTCCTTCAACAAAAAATAGTGTTGCCGTGGGTCAGGCACAAGAGCTAAGGAGAATTTACCGAGGTTAAAGGTTAAAATAGAGATTATCTAGAATAAAAGGAGAACTCCTTTCTCTCCCACTCCCCATCTTCTGATTCTTCCCTCCAAATGGCTGATGTAACGCAGGCTGAGGCTCATTGCCCTAGAAAACCTGTGCAGGTGATACAGCCAGCTCTGTGCCAGTCCTTGGGTAGAAACTCTTCTTTTGCTTGGTTTCTCTTTGTTCTGGCTGACTGAGTCTCAACTCACAACAAAGTATCCTTCTGCCAACCACCATTACCTGGGGAAAGATCAACCAGGCCAGATGGGATCTGGTGTTCAGGGGCATCTAGTCCCCAGTGCTGCATCCCTTCCCCTCTAACATGCCACCTTCCACTTCTTTTCTTCTGTCACCTTGACTTGGACAAATCACTCCACCAAGTTTAAAAATCTGACAGAAATAAAACATAAACCACCTCTCTTTATCTAATCTCTCAATTCTGACACCAATCCCCAGCCCATACTCATCAGAAGAGCATGAAAATGAAGGCAATGACTGTGTAGTAGACCAGAATGGAAAACAGACAGATGAGAGGAGCTCAGCTTATTCAGCCACACTGATGGTTTGCACCCCAACAAGGACAGAAGGCCAAGAGCAAGTGGCAGCCCACTAATGGAGGTGATAGAGTTCTGCAGCCAGAGGCATGCATATCACATTTCACTAGCATCCCAAGAACAGATGCAGAATTCATTCACAAAGTAGAGACTAACCTGTGTCCTCCTGGGGATGTTGCAAACTGTTCTCTGCTGAAATCCAAGCAAGTAATTAATCAAAAAATAGTCAAGCGATATGTGCCTTGCCTAAATTAAAGTTTAATGACTCATTTAAGAATTTTTCCAGGTGTCAACAAATTCTTTCACCTCCTAGGTAACAGTTTTATTTACTCTGAACAGCACCTGACTATTCCAAATAGTAGGAAAGTTAAGTCCTGCTATAAACAACCTAGGAAACACAATGACTGTGGAAAAATCTAGCATATAGAAGGGAGTAAAATAAGAACACTGTTTACCTAATGCTGAAGAGCGCCGCTGGAGTTCCTCATTAAGCTGTTTTTTATAAGGTGTGGGTGACCTAACAGATTGTGTCCTTGACGGGAGCTGAGGACTAGTCCAACTTCCACTCAAAGGCTGCTGTTCTCCCTGGACTCCTTCTGCTCTTTCTGTAGCAAGGGAACACTTGGCATTACTTGAAAAACTAAGACTGAGAGTTCAGCAACGAGAAGGAAGTAGATGACATTTTCAGGCAATAATGTATGAATGTATAATATGCATAATTTAAAATTTTTTTTTCTGTTTTCATTAATTTAATTTTAAATACAAACAGGTTCTCCCTATGTTGCCCAGACTGGTGTTGAACCCTTGGCCTCAAGTGATCCCCCCTACCTCGGCCTCCCAAAGTGCTGAAATTACAGGCATAAGCCACTGTGTGCTCAGCCTAGATTTTAAAATAAGAAAATTCAAAGAAGGGGGCAAAATTACAGGCCAATAATCACACCCGTGGTATATATGATCTTCTATTTGTTTTACTTTTCATTAGAAATTTCTTGAGCATACTGACGGAAATAAAACAAGCTTCATATAAAGGCAGTGATTTTTTTTTTGGTCTCTTTATGGGACAGATCCCTTACACTATTAAAACAGTTCCCAGCACAAAGGAGGTACTCAAAAAGCATTTGCTAAATAAATAAAAATGTATTGTCTTATGATAACTCAGTGTAATGTGGTATCATAAATGGGATCCTGGAACACAAAAAGAACAACTGGTAAAAACTCAAGAAATCTAAATAAAGTATGTAATTTAGTTAATGATCTAAAAATAATAGTTCATTAATTGTAACAAATGTACCAGACTAATATAAAATGTTTATAATAAGGAAAACTGGGTATGGGAGCATATGGAAATCTATCTTCCCAATTTTTCTGTAAATCTAAAACTGGTCTAAAAAATAGTTTACTTTTAAAAATATCATTGTCTTTAAAATGTACTAAAGGGTTTTTATAGCACTTTAAATATGATCATAAATAAAATTCAGTTAATATTATTTACGGTTCTACTGGCCAGGCGCGGTGGCTCATGCCTGTAATCCCAGCACTTTGAGAGGCCAAGGCAGGCAGATCATCTGAGGTCAGGAGTTCAAAAACAGCCTGACCACCATGGAGAAACCCTGTCTCTCCTAAAAATACAAAATTAGCCGGGCATGGTGGCACATGCCTGTAATCCTAGCTACTTGGGAGGCTGAGGCAAGAGAATCACTAGAACCCAGGAGGCAGAGGTTGTGGTGAGCCAAGATCATGCCATTGCACTCCATCCTGGGCAACAAGAGTAAACCTCTTTCAAAAAAAGTAATAAAATAAAATAAAATATTCTACCAAGTTAATTAAAACTACTAACCTCCCCAGATTCTTTACAACAACAAGAATTACTTTCTAACATACTTCAAGTAAGACAGACAAACAAAAGACAAAATATATGGGCCGTGTTTTTTAAATTCTTGTTCCAGGTAAAAGACATATTACTTTAAAATAGCT
The DNA here is from genome assembly GCA_963573385.1 of Cacajao melanocephalus. Taxonomy (NCBI): domain Eukaryota; kingdom Metazoa; phylum Chordata; class Mammalia; order Primates; family Pitheciidae; genus Cacajao; species Cacajao melanocephalus. The sequence continues at coordinate 6,174 of CAUYLG010003625.1, forward strand.
CATTTTAAAAGTATCTTTTCATTTGATGTCATAACATGTACACCTTAATCTAATATTTTAAGTCAGCAAGAGGCCTACTGACAGCTTCCAATTTTTGAAAAATATAAACCTTTCCTTCCATGTACTGCTCCTTTTAGTTTCATTGCTTTAAATATTTTAGTTATTAATCCCCAAAAGAACAAAGTCCATTCTATGAAATAAGTTGAAGTATATTAAGAAAAAAAGAACACTGATTTCTCTATTAAAAGAAACCTTCTTTTAACATTTAGTTTTTAATTCAGACCTTTAGTTACCAAGAATTAATGATATTACAGTAAAAGTTCTAGCTTTCTCTTCAGCAGTAAACCCTGGTGACCTACAATTAAAGCTGTCAGCTTGTTAATATTTCACTTTCTTACATACCCAACATTAAAGTTGAACAGAGTACTAACCACTATATGATCATGGTGAGCTACTGGAAACAAAGGAGTATTTCAAAGAATCAAACCTCTTATCCTTAATAAGTCTTACCTTTGTTAAAACGAAAGAGATTTACAAAAGAACTATAAGCTGATTTAAAAGGGGGCTCATCTTGATCAGGAGTCAAAGGTTTAAAGTGTGTGAGATGAGAAGGACTAGTGGGAGATCGAGGCAAATCATTAGCAGAGTCCAGTGTTGGGGACGTCTTATCATCTGTGGCCATTTCATGAGTCTGAAAAACACAAGAAAGAAGCAAATATAAAAGTTCCTCAGGAAGCTCAAAAGTTGATTCCAAACAGCATCCAAATATCTAGAAAATCCTATTCTGTGAAAATTCAGATCTATGAAAACAAACCGTAAATAAATCTAGCTTCATATATTTCAAAGGACTGAACACACTGCTGTCTAAATCATAAGAGCCTCAATCACCTAAAACTATGATCTGATAGCCAACTTAATTTTAAACACTACTATTCAAATTATAGAAAATATTTAAATGAATAAAAATTTGGAGGTAAAGCACTAATGTGAGCAGGCAGAAAGAAAAATAAACATTTTCACATCATTTCTATTGCTTTCATTTTAAGATGTTTTGGAAGAAAGGATATAGAACAGCTTTTTAAAGTTATTGGGAGAAGGCTAGTCATATAGCACACATAGAAATTCTTCAGTCTTGTTTTACTTATTTCAACTTTTTTTTTTTGAGATGGAGTCTTGCTCTGTCACCCAGGCTGGAGTGCAGTGGCATGATCTTGACTCACTGCAACCTGCACCTCCGAGGTTCAAACGATCCTCCTGCCTCAGCCTCCTAAGTAGCTGGCACTATAGGCATGCGTCACCACGCCCGGCTAATTTTTTGTATTTTCAGTGGAGATGGAGTTTGGCCAGGCTGCTCTCGAACTCCTCCACCTCAAGTGATCTACCCACCTCAGCCTCCCAAAATGCTGAGATTACAGGTATGAGCCACCATGCCTGGCCTCAACTTTTATATTTTAAAAAATAATATAAAAATAATTATATTTCTAAGACAAGGACATGTAAATCATCCTCTAACATTTCTACAAAACTTACCTCAAGCTTTGCTTCATGACCTATGACAACTATTCAAATCAACAAGTTGTTTCCCCACTATATTTGCTCCTAGACAAATGAACCTGGTTTTTCCTCCCTTTAAGCCTCAATTCATATAGACATTAAAATGCAGATCTTCTTAAAGGACTTTTTTTCTAAATAACCAAAAATCCTATTTCAACCAAAGCAATAAAGCTAACCACATCACCAGATGGAAGTTACAGAAAAGTAGTATTTTCTGCCATATTTATATTTCAAAGAGAAGAACCATGGATAACTCTAATTATTAAAACAGTGCCCCAGACACAGACCCCGAAGTAGATGGGTGCCCCCATCCACACACTGTCCTTTGGCCACCAGACATCATGCTTTGCAAGAAGGATGTTCTTTCTGGTGAGGAAGCAGCAGGGCCCTCCCTCTCCAAACCTGCTGCCAAGCCAGCAGCAGCTGGGGTCTCCAGCCAAGATCAAAGCTCAGCCAGCTATTCCCCTAAACCCCTGAGAAAACCCAGGAGCCCCCAATCAATCCCTCCAAAGTGGTGATCAAGTTTAACAAGGACCAGCTGGAGGAGCTCAAGGAGGCCTTGAAGCTGTTTGGCAGATTGGGAGATGGCAAGATCCTGTACAGCCAGTTTGGGGACATGATGGGGGCCCTGGGCCAGAACCCCACCAATGCCAAGGTGCTCAAGGTCCTGGGGAACCCCAAGAGCGATGAGCGGAAGTCCCAGCATGTGGACTTCAAGACTTTCCCGCCCATGCTCCAAGCAGCAGCCAAGAACCAGAACCAGGGCACATATGAGGACTACTTGGAGGGGCTTCATGTGTTTGACAAGGAGGGGAACAGCAAAGTCAGGAGAGCAGAGCTCAGACAAGTCCTCACCACCCTGGGAGAGAAGACAGCTGAGGAGATGGAGACTGTTCTGGCAGGATATGATGACAGCAACAGCTGCATCAACTACGAGGCCCTCCTGAAACATCCTAAGCATACTGAGCTCTGCCAATCCTTAGGGCCCAGACACTGGCCCCCATAGGTAGAAGCATGTTCTGGCCACCAAAAGGCCACCTATTGTTTCACAATAAAGACAAGTTTCCTTCCTTGGAAAAAAACAATATATATACTGTAGTTTATAATCTAGTCTCCACTTTACAAAGAGGACATTACACTCTTGGTAAAATGCTTTTCACATTCAAAATCATATCTACCATCTCATTTTATTCTTAACAATCCTGGAAAGCACACACAAATGGCTTTATTACTACATTTTACCTTTGAGGCAACCAAGGTACACTGAACCTAAAACAACTTTCTTGAAGGTCACACAGATAGAACTGTCACTATACCCCAAGTCTTAACCCAAAAGTATTCCTCAAATCAAAATTACTTTTGTAGCTCTTCCCACTTTACTTTTAGCCTATCTGCATTCTCTAACTACTCAAGACTTTGTGAGATCAATAATTTAATTAATAAATTAATTAAAGCAGAAATAAAAACCACTGACTTAAACAGAATCTTGGCAATAAATGTTTATTGGGGGGGGAGGGAAAAGAAAAAGAGGAAGAGGAAGGGGAAGGAAAGAGGAAGGGAAAAAAGAAGGGGAAGAAAGGTTTCTAATATCTTCTATTGAGAAGAATAATCAACAATCCTTCTGAAGTGTCATAACAATTTGGCAAAAAGTGTTGAGAAGTAAGCTGATGATTGATCAAGTATACACTTAAAAAAAAAAAGTTTGTGGTTTTCTGTTATGGTTGTTTTAAAGAGGCCAAGCACTGTGGTCTCATGCCTGTAATCCTAGCACTTTGGGAGGCTGAGATGGGAGATCGCTTGAGGCCAGGAGTTGGAGACCTCATCTCTATTTTATTTAAAAAAAAAAAAAAAAGAAGAAGAAGAAGAAGAAAAAAAAGAGCACTGGAGAGAAAGGATAATGTGACGGTCGTAACAACCACCCCTGGAAAACAGCCTACATTATACTTTGACACAAGTAATGTCAGAAGCAGAGATGGCATTCTGCCTAAAGAGTCTTAGAATTACTTCTAAAGGTTATCTACACAAAAATTATACTTGGCCTTGGAAATATGAAGATAAAAATTCCCAGGAAGGCATTCAGCAAGTGTAGTCTCTGAAATACAAAACCCAATAATATAGTTAATCCTAATAATTACATAATGACACCAGGGCCCTGAAAAAATTATCTTATAACTCTCACTCTTCAGCAGCTTAACAACTCTTTAAAATATAAACTAGGACTGTTTCCTGAGAGGTAATCGGTCCTATTACCCTACCTATCCAATGCCTTCTGATATATCACCAATTCTTTACCCTTTCTAATTAATATATGCAGACCTACTACAAACTATCAGAAGCCAATCAGTAAAGTCCGGGCGTGGCGGCTCACACCTGTAATCCCAGCATTTTGGGAGGCCGAGTCAGGAGAATCACTTAGAACATGGGAGCCAAAGACTGCAGCGAGTCTTGGCTCACTGCACTCCAGCCTGGGCGAGGGAGGGAGACCCCAGGCGCTGTGGCTCACGCCTGTAATCCCAGCACTTTGGGAGGCAGAGGCGGGTGGATCGCCTGAGATCAGGAATTCAAAACAAGCTTAGCTAACGTGGCGAAAACCTGTCTCTACTAAAAAAACAAAAATTGGCCCAGTGTAGTGGCACGCGCCTGTAATCCCAGCTACTCAGGAGGCTGAGGCAGGAGAATCGCTTGAACCCAGAAGACGGAGGTTGCAGTCAGCCGAGATCAGGCCATTGCACTCCAGCCTGGGGCACAGAGCGAGAGACTGCGTCTCAAAAATAAATACATACATACCTACATACTGAAAATTTATTTAACGATTTAGGAAAGCTGAGGATTGGAAATATTAGCTTCTATCAACAAAGATTTCTTGTTCAATTTTTGACCCACACGCCTAAAGAAACACTAAAGGAAAACCAGAGCATGATCCAGAAAGCAGAAAAAGGGAGGACACAGGAAATTAGTCTTGCTCCACAGAAGAGATTTAACCTACACAATCTTTGTCACAAACACAAAAGAAAGAAAGAACACTTTTTGTAAGACTACCGACAGAGTGGGAGTTATGGAGCGCCAAAAAGAGACTCAAACCATAAATAAGCACACTATACCAAGCGACTACCTCTATTGCCAACACTGGACACATTTTACAATACAGGATGCACTGCGTCAATATTAGATAATGTATCATACACACATAGCAGATACACACGAATAACTTGCTTTATACAGAATTCTAGCACTTCTTCAATTTCTTGATTGTCTTAGGAATAACCTCTGATTGGGCAGAAAACCCCTAAGTCCTAAAAGTATCCAACACATTCCATTCTCAACCTTTTGTTGGGAACCTTCTAAGCAAAGGGTAAACACTAATTGGGAAATAAGCCTCCTCCTCGAGACTCTGAAACTGAAGTTGAAATGGAATCGTCTCAAATAGCAGAGGCAAGCATTTAAGAAGACAAGCATATACTTGAACCCCCCACGGTTGGTATCGTTTCTGCAGATCATGAACTTTCTTTTCCAACCTACAGATGCGCCTCTGACAAACTCAGAACTCATGCACTGAGAGGGAAAAAGCAACAGGACTCTTCCCCTCCTAAGTTCAGGCGTAAGGGTCGAGAGAGAGGCAAAGGAACTTCTAAGGTTTCCAAGGAAATCTCAAGGGCCCCACCCGTCTTCTGTCCCCACTCGCCAGACAAGGTAGCCGGGGAATCGGAAGGACCAGCTAATTCTAAAGCCAGGTTCTCTGCCCTTCCTTGCTCGGCCGCAGCCAGGCCCCAGCCCCCGGCTGAGGAGCCCCGGTTCTCGCCTTCACATCAGCTCTGGCCCAGGAGCTCCCCAAACCGGCCTCTCAGCTCTAGCCAGCCGCGCTACAGGCCCCCGCCCTTACCTGCGCCTCTCGCCCCGGCCGCGCCGGCTGCCCCCCACCCCAGTCACCGTTTCACCGGCTCGGCCCCCAGAAGTCGGCCCCCGAGCGCTGCGATGTGCTCCTCAGGCCGCGGGCGGTTGCCGCAGGAAGCGAAGCTGCTTACCTGGTTGTTGCGGCTTCTCGCTTCCCCCCCAAGACTCCGCCCTCTGCTTTCCTGTCTCCCAATCCTCAATCTTTCCCGGGGGCCGGCTCCTCCCAGCCCGCACGACGCTCGGATCAGATGCTCAGGCAGAAGGAGTCTGGCCCAGATCGAGTCGTCCTGATCTTTTGGCCGAGATTAAGCCACTTCAGCCTTCCAGGAAGAAGCCAGAAGGACTGCGCGCGTCAGCGTCACGCGTGCGCGGTCACCGGTTGGGTGCTTGGTGTTCTGGGCACTGCACGGATACTGGCTGGACTGCGGTTACCGTATGTGTTCGATGCTGTGGGCACTCATAATACGTTACTGCGTTGTTGTAGACTGACAGTTCACTCGTGTAGCTCAGAACCGGAGTTAGACTCTGTTTCCAGACTTGCATGTCTTCGCCAATAACCAGCCATATGATCTTAAACAAATTGGTCATTTCTTTAGGCCTTAGACCTCTGGTGTGTAAAGTCAGGTTAATGATAGGACTCACTTCTTAATACTTTTTTGAAGATTAAGTAAATGCACTTAAAGCGAATGGCACGGTGCCCTGACCCAGAGTAAGTGATGTTGGCTTTCCAGTTAATTTTTTTATTTAGGTGTTGTGTTGCAAATTCTGATGCAAATAAAGTTACCAAGCCCTGTCTTGCCCGCTTGGCTAGCGTTATTCGTCCTTTCTGTCGTGCCGAGAGCGCAGTGCAGTTAATGGCAGAAAACATGCTAAAACCTGCCCACCGCAGTTGTGGGGCTTGGGAGGGGAGGATGGAAAGGAGACGAAACCTAAAGGGAGGTGCTATTTTAATTAAATTCTGTGGGTCCTTTTCCTCAACAGTTTTGTCAAATCCCTACCCAGTTTTCCTGGAATAGGCAAATACCATCGAAACCTGCAGGTTGATTTCAGTGCAAATCCCAGTCACTACCGTCAGCTAGGCCCCTCAGCATTCTTTCTGGGAGACTGTAGTCAGCTTCTCCCATTCCTCATTACTGCTGCACTAGACCACCACCACGACCCTCACATTACTTTTACTATCATTCTCAGCAGAGAATCTTATTTTATACCCAAGTGAAAAATCCCAAGTTATCTGGGCGTGACCCTTAACAACCTAATTCACCACCACCACCACCACCACATTTACCTTCGTCCACATCTGCCCTGGTCTGCCTTTGTCCCTCATTTCTCTGAGGAAAGGGCCTCTTCTTCCCCAGCTCAATCCTTTTGGCCCCCAATTCACCCTCTCCTGGCTGGGAGCTTGCACCATATCTGCAACCTCCCCTTTTCCAATGACTCTTTCTCCTCAGCCCATAAAGATGCTCAAGTCTCTGCCTTGCATTAAAAACATTTAAAAAGAATTTTTTTCATATAATAAAAAAGGCCCTCATAATTATCCCCCGTATGTTAATATTTCATAAGCTTACAATGAAATATAAAATAGGTGCAGAGGTCATATGAAAAGAATAAATCGCCCAGCCACGAAGACTGTAATGTTTATAGAAACTCCATGTATGGTTAAAAAAAAAGTGCTCTCCATAAATATTTTTGAGTCTCTAATTTAACCTGCAATGTTAGTTATATAAGCACTGCACAAGGATAAAATTATGAACATATCCACTGCTTCACTTGACTAGCCTAAAAAATAAAAATACATGTGAACATTGCATGGTTCGTGTCCTCAAGAAACTTACAGTCTAATATCTGTATTAGTTTACAGTTTAATTTTTGTGGAAAAGAGATGGAAAACTGGGCTACTGTTTTTGGGGAAAAAAATTATTTTCGATTTTCACTTCATACTAGACATTCAAAATTAATTCCAGATAAATTTTATCTGTAGGGAGATTATTTGTCTCTGTAAATAGCCTCCTCAAAAACTTTCATCCAAGCACAGATTTAGGATTCTTGCTGAATCAATCATTGCTTGATGGTATTATACTTCTGTTCCTCTGTATGTAGTAGTTGAATTTTACTGCAACTAATAGCTTTCCATCTTTTTCTTTCTTTCTTTATCTTGGTTAGTATGAATTTGGACGCATTTTTTTTTTCTAACATGTTGTAATTCATTACTGCCACTATTCATTGCTATGATCCAGATGTCCCTGTTTTGGCCGGTGTGAGCCCCTTCCAACACACTCCTGAGTCCATTGGACAAGCCTCCATTACTTTTCGAGCGCATCTTTTTGTTCTTTTTCTCTCTCCACCACCCTTTACCACTGGCAACCACCATCCTACCCACTACTTCTATGAGTTCAATATTTTTAGATTCCACATATGTGAGATCTTGTGGTATATTTGTGTACCTGACTTATTTCACTTAACATAATGTCCCCAGGTTCATCCATGTTGTCACAAAAGACAGAAGTTTCTTCTTTTTTAAGGCTGAATAATATTCCACAGCATATATATATATATATATATACACCACATTTTCTTTATTCAGTTGTTCATTGATGGACACTTAGGTTGATTTCTTATCTTGGCTATTGTGACTAATGCTGCAATAAAGTTGGGAGTGCAAATACCTCTTCAAAATAGTGATTTTGGTTGGGCACAGTGGCTCATGCTTATACTCCTAGCACTTTGGGAGGCCAAGATGGGAGGATTGCTTGAGGCCAGGAGTTCGAGACCAGCCTGGTCAACATAGCAACACCCCATCTCTATAAAAAGATTTTTTTATTTCAATTAAAAAATATATACATACATATATGTGTATATATACATATATGTGTATATGTACATATACGTACATGTACATATGTACATGTACATATGTACATATACGTACATGTACATATGAGTACATATATGTACATGTACATGTGCGTACATATATGTACATGTACATGTGCGTACATATATGTACATATATGTATATGTACATATATGTACATGTGCATATGTACATATATGTATATGTACATATGTGCACATGTATGTATAGGTATATAAATGTATATGTGTATACATGTACATATATATGTACATATACATATGTGTGTGTATACATATACATATATGTGTGTGTGTGTGTGTGTATATATATATAGTGATTTTATTTCCTTTGGATATATATCCTATAGTGGGATTGCTGGATCACATGATACTTTTAAGTTTTTTAGCAACCTCCATACTGTTTTCCATAATGGTTGTACTAATTTACATTCCCACCAACAATGTGAAAGGGTTTTCTTTTCTCCATATTCTCTCCAACCTTGTTATCTTTTGTCTTTTTGATATAGCCATTGTAATCAATATGAAGTGATATCTCTCATTGTGGTTTTAATTTGCATTTGTCTGATGATTAATTATGTTGAACATTTTTTTTTCATATTCCTGTTGGCCATTTGTATGTCCTCTTTTGAGAAATGTCTATTCACATCCTTTGCCCATTTTATAATCAGATTATTTGTTTTATTACTATTGAGTTGTTTGAGGTCCTTATACATTTTGGATATTATCCCTTTATCAGATGTATGGCTGGCAAATATTTTCTCTTGTCCTCTATGTTGTCTCTTCAATCTGTTGATTATAACCCTTGCTCTGTAAAAAAGTTTCGGTTTTATGTAATCTCATTTGTCTATTTGGCTTTTGTTGCCTGTGCTTTTGGGGTCATATCTAAAAAATCACCACTTAAACCAATGTCATGGAGGTTTTCCCCCTCGTTTTTTTCTCGTAGTTTTACAGTTTCAGGTTGTACACATAAGTCTTCAATTTGTTTGAGTTGATTGTTGTATATGGCATGAGATAAGCCTCTAATTTTATTCTCCTGCATATGGATATCTCATTTCCCCATTACTATTTATTGAAGAGAATATCCTTTCCCTATTGTGTATTCTTGGCCCCTTGTTGAACAATTGGCTGTAAATGGGTAGATTTTTTTCTGGACTCTTTATTCTTTCTCTTTTATTTTTTAATTTTAAAAAAACTAGCAACTCTGTTAACTGATAGACTCTTTATTCTGTTCAGTTGGTTTGTGTTTCTGTGCCAGTACCATGCTCTTCTGATTACTATAGCTTTGTAGTGTATTTTGAGATCAAGCAGTATAATGCTTTTAGCTTTGTTCTTTTTGCTCAAGATTTCTTTAGCTATTCAGCCTCTTTTGTCATTCCATAGGAATTTTAGAGTTCTTTTCTATCTATGTGAAAAATTTTATAGGGATTGCATTGAATATGTGGATCACTTTGGACATTTTAATATTCTTTCAATCCATAAACATGAGTTGTATTTTTATTTCTGTCTCCTTCAGTTTCTTTCATCAATGTTTTATAGGTTTCAGTGTACAGGTCTTTTACTTCTTGGTTAAATTTATTTCTAAGTATTTTAATATGTTTTTACAGCTATTGCAAATAGGATTGTGTTCTTGATTTCTCTTTCAGATAGTTCATTGTTAATATTTAGAAATAGTGTTGATTTTTGTATACTGACTTTATATCCTACAACATTACTAAATTTGTTTATTAGTTCTAATAGTTTTTTGGTGCAGTATTTAGAGTTTTTTTTAATACATAAGATCATGACATCTGCAAACAGGTGCAATTTAATTTCTTCCTTTTCAATTTAGATGCCTTTTATTTCATTCTCTTGCCTAATTGCCCTGACTAGTACTTCTAGTGCTATGTTAAATAGAAGTGGCAAGAGTGGGTGTCTTGATCTTGTTCCTGACCTTAGAGGAAAACCTTTCTCTTTTTTACTGTTGAAATGATGTTAGCTGTTGGTTTGTTATATATGAACTTTATTGTGTTGAGGCATATTCCTGCTATACCTAATTTGTTGAGAGCATTTCCTTACTTTTTGACCCAGCAGGCTCATCTTGAACTTTCCCTGCCCCAAGCCTAGAATCAATCAGCTCTCAAAGGAGCACCAGTTCCTTTTAGTAAGTATGCAAAGATGTTTGTAAAAGTTATGAAACTCAGTTCCAGCTAGAATGCAAAGAAATTAGCAGTCTCTTACATGGCATGTGAAAATATACATTGGTATATTCCCCCCTAGAAAATGATTTGGTGGATTTAAAAAGCACCTTAAAAATATTTATACTTCATGATCCAATAATTCCCATTCCAGCAATCTAGCCCAAAGAATTGATCCGTGTTTAAAAAAAGTAAGATAAAGACGTTTGTCACAGCCATTTAAACATTAAAGAAACAAAAAGAAAACATCCAATACAAACCAACACAAAAGACATGAAAACAATATAATCAAATCCATTCTAACCAACACAACTGACATGGGAGTAATACAAATGATATTCTAAAATATGTATACATCAAAAGTATGTTGACTAAGACTTTTAAAAGCATTTTCCAGCCAGGAGAGGTGGCTCACACCTGTAATTCCAACACTTTGGAAGGCCAAGGTGGGCCGATCACTTGAGGTCAGGAGTTCGAGAACAGCCTGGCCAATATGGTGAAACTCCGTCTCTACTAAAAATACAAAAATTACCCGGGCATGGTGGCCAGTACCTGTAATCCCAGCTGTTGTGAGACTGAGGTAGGAGAATCACTTGAACCCTGACAGTGAAGGCTGCAGTGAGCCAAGATCATGCCATTGCACTCCAGCTTGGGTGACAGAGCCAGCCTCCATATCAAAAATAAAAAAGTATTTTTTTCACTTTACAATCAACCTTCTTGAAAAGGTTTTCTTGTCTCCCTTTCCATAGTCCCCCATTCATGCTTCAATCCCCTGTAGTATGGCTTCTATCAGAATCATTCTCATAGAACCATTCTACTAAAAGTGCATTCAAGAGGTCCTCCTTTTGCCAAAATTATTTTCAGGCCCCCCTTTTTTTTTTAAATCCCTCTGTAGTACTCCCTGTTTTTCAAAAACTTTTCTGTCTGTTGGCTTCTATGACATCAGGCTCTGCTGAGTCTTTGTTACTCCCCAGACTCTCCTCATTTTTCCTGTGGGGGGCTCCTTTTCCTCTACCTGACCTTTAAAGTTATAAGTGTCCCTCAGAGTTCTCTCTGAGGTTGACTTTTCTCATTACTTTGAAGTCCTAGATAATATAGACTCTGTCTTATTTCTTTCTCCAGCCCACACTTTCTGAACTGCAGATGTGGCCAGCTGCCTTCTGGGCATCATCTTGCTGTCCCTTGACATCTCAAATTTAACAAACCTTAAACTTAACCCATGATCTTGGCTATCAACTGTGACTCTATGCATATTCCTTCCTTGTTGAACAGCACCCTGTCTCCCAAACTCCAAATTCAGAAGTCCCTTTTGCTCTTCCCTCTCTCATAATCTTCATGGACACTCAATAACCAAGCTCTATTCATTCTAACTCATTTTTTTTAGATAATCAAAATGAAAATACAACCACATTATAATATTTATGAGAATCCCCTGTTATCTGGATGAGTATCTCAAAACCAAATGCTAACAAATTTCATGGCCCATGTTTCCACTTGTGTTTGCAACATTATTTGGGGCAAGACTATTAAAATATTCAGATTCTTTTACTGGCTAAATGAAAGACAAATATGTCAACACATACATTATTAACCAAATAGAGAAGAATGCTGGGCTAAATAAACCATCATTTAACTATGTGAAAAAGAACATGAACATAAGCAGTGAGCTTCATCTTCACATTTCAAGAAGTAATTCAATTTCAGCTAAATGTTATTTGTTTTATGTAAGTGATATTAATGGTAATATATTGTTTTATACTTTTCTTTCTAGTCATTTTATCTATAAAGTTTTTATTTTACAGTTGTATAAGAGCTGTCAGCATAAGGAGCATATATCTAGTTTTATGCACATTTATAGCAATATTTTAATGTCAATCCTAGGAATCTAGAAAATAATTTTTTTTTTTTTAAAGATAGGGTCTCACTTAGTTGCCCCAGTGAGAATGCAGTGGTGCAATTATAACTCACTGCAGCCTGCAGCTTTGAATTCTCGGGCTCAAGTGACCTTCCCACTTCAGCCTTCCAGGTAGCTAGAACTATAGGTACAATCATGCCTGGCTAATTTTTGTTTGTTCATTTGTTTATATAAACAGGGTCTCCCTATGTTGCCCAAGCTGGTTGCAAACTCCTCACCTCAAGCAGTCCTCCTCCCTTGGCCTCCCAAAGTGCAGAGATTACAGACATGAGCCACTGTACTCGGCCAGATTTTTCAGTGGAAAAGGAACTCCTCCATTTCTGGCTTAGGAAACACTGTTTTAGATGCCGAGACTCCAATAACTGCCACCTTTACTACTACATTGGCTTAAAGCCACCTCAAGCAAGTGTTTAGGATTTAACATATTTTATGATTGAATTTACCTTGGTTCTATATAATATCCTATATCTATTCATTTTTTAACCTTATTTTTCTCAATTATAGTCAATGTTTTTATTGTGCTATATTTGATATATTTTTATGACTGCCTTACATTATTTTGGGAACAAGAATGGATATGAATGCTTACTTTCAGTAGTGAGCAATGGATATCAATGCTTACTTTCAGTCATGAGCAATGCGAACCTGACATAATATAAAGTAAAATTTACAATCTCAGGTGTCTTAGGACATCAGATTCAAGATGAGAATTAACAGCTCGTATACCTCTCTAATCAGTTCTACAGGAATAAATGGAGGTGGCTGCCAATATCCCTTAAGCCACCTCAAAAACCAAGTTGACAAGGTGTATGCTTTTTTCTTTTCTCTCAGGAAAAATACCAGTGCCCTCTGGCATCCAAAGTGCACCTTGAACAGTACCAGGTCGATCAGTTTATCATCAAAGAATAATGTACTAATTCACTGTTAGATATGATTTTTTAAAATAGATTTTGGAGACTGGGCGAGGTGGCTCACACCTGTAATCCCAGCACTTTGGGAGGCCGAGGCAGAGGATCACTTGAGGTCAGGAGTTCGAGACCAATCTGGCCAACATGGTGAAATCCCGTCTCTATTAAAAATTAAAAAATTAGCTGGGCATGGTGGCGTGGCTGTAGTCCCAGCTATTTGGGAGGCTGAAATGGGAGAGTCGCTTGAACCCGGGAGGCAGAAGTTGCAGTGAGCCGAGATTGTGCCACTACACTCTAGCCTGGGTGACAGAGCCAGATTTATTTATTTATTTATTTATCTATCAAGTAAATAAATAAATTTTGGAGCATTGAATCCTGGGCAGCAATATACAAGCGTGCTATTATACAGATCACAATATAAAATACTCTTTATTTTCATGTTTTAGAGAGCAAGGAACACACAAAATATAATCTCCGGAGAAGACTAGAATTCTTTTTTTAATCCACCATTTTCTAAGGCTTCACATCTGTAGTCCAGTTTCATTGGATCACAGATAATAATCCCCCTCGACTGAGCACGGTGGCTCACGCTTGTAATCCCAGCACTTTGGGAGGCCAAAGAGGGCTATCATTTGAGCCCAGGAGTAGGAGATCAGCCTGGGCAACACGGTGAAATCCCGTCTCTACTAAAGGAAAAAGAAAAGAAGGGGGAAAAAAATTAGCCGGGTGTGGTTGTGTGCACCTGTAATGCCAGCTACTCTGGAGGCTGAGGTGGGAGAATCTCTTGAGCCCGGGAAGTCAAGGCTGCAGTAAGCGGTGATCGCTCCACGGCACTCCAGCCTGGGCGACAGAGCAAGACCGTGTCTCTAAAAAAGAAAATTAGAATCCCATTCATTATCTTCTAACGCAAACAACCAATGGAGTTTCTAAAGACCTAGACAAAGGTGGTGGCAGTGCCTGCTTGTGTAACTGCTTTCGGCAGCGCCGAAGCCCCCTCCCGCGCTGGCCGGGGACACTCTTTCTTCAGCCAAAGGCACGTTCCAATACCGCACCTCTGGGGCGCTCCAGGCAGGAGGCCGGCCGAGCCGCCACCGCCCGGGGCTCCCTGTCCCCTGTTTGCTTTAATGCCGACCTCGAAACTCACCCCGCGGTGCTCTAGGCTGTTACAAAGTTCAGGGTAGTGCAGCCTCAGCGCACTCCGCTCCCCGGCCTGCAGGTGGCAAACGCGTCTCTCCACTGCCGGGAGTCGGGACTAAATCCCCGCAGCGCTGCAACCCCGGCCCCCACCAAGAGCACAGGGAAAGTGGCAACAGGGACTCAGCATCCGGCTGTGGCCACGCCCCTCTCCCTGACTCTGCCCACCGCACGGGAATCGGCGCGCGACGATTGGAGGCGTGACGGGGGCGGGGCTCAGGGAGGTGGGCTGAGAAGGCGGGGCCTGGGTGGGGACAAAGCCTGGAAGAGGAAAAGCTCGGACCCGCCCTCTGGTCCCGGCTTTCTGCAGCGGCCGCGTCAGAATCTGAGGCAGTGGGAGCCCGGTTTGGTATTGCCAGCCTGTGCGCGTGAGTCTGAGCGTGTGAGCAGCTGTGGCGCCCCAGCTCCTCGCCAGCATATCATCCTGGCAGGTAACCTTAGGCTCCGAGGGGCGGCCCCGGCCCTGGCTCTAAGGGGAGGCTCTAATTCCGTCGAAGGCAGGAATGGGGAAAAGGAAGAAAGCGCAGATCTTGGGTATGGGGGGAGAAACTTAGCGTCGAGACCTGCGTGCAAGAAGGGAACAAATCCAGGTATTGAGAATGGGAAAAGAAAAAGAGGAAGGAGAGGATGCTGTATGCCTGGATATGCAGAAGGCCTGCTTTGGGGCTTGGGAGGGAGAAATTGGGCGGTGGGGAAGTTGGATGCAATGACAAGGGGAAAACCAGGTCTGCACTTGGGTTGGAAAATTGACCGGTGGCGGTTGCAAGAATACATGTAGAAGACTAAGCCTTGGGTGTAGGAGGAAGAAAACGGGCAGCAGCTGGGGGCTGGATGCAGAGAAGTCTGTAAGCCGAAGATGGACGTCTGCAGGGAACTCAGGCGGCGGGTGGAAGAGCTGTGAGGCCGATCCCTGGCGTCCGCCAGGGGGCGTGAAGGGGGCGGAGCTCCGGCGGCCTTCAGAGGGGTCGCTAGGCCACCCGGGTCGAGAGGGAGTTCGGGGAGACGCCCCCGCCGGTTCCAAGTGCCTGGAGTTTAAAAGTTCTCGGCACCGGAGAGGGAAGGGGCAGGTGTGGAGACCCGGAAGAAGGAACCGATCCAGCCTTGGTTGCAGCCCTCTTGCACAACGGCCACAAGGATGGGTGCAGGCCAAGCGCCTGCTGTTCACAGCGGCACTCAAGGACATGCAAACCCCAAGACCTCTTAACGGGTGACAAAACGGGGACACACCCTCGCACGCGCAGAGATAATTGTGCTCCCGTGACCTTTATTTAGAAAGTGCCTGCGGGCCTAAAACTGCCCTTTGCCCCTCTGAGTACACTCAGCACTGTACTTTAAACCAGATAAACTGGGCTGTCTGGCTGGTATTAAAAACAGCTATATCCTCTTGTGGGTGTTCTGTGTTAAGACTTTCTATTCCTTGCTTTGTTTTAGGAGATAAACTATATTCAGTTGAGTCTGCAAGTCTGGGAAGAATTGGAGTGATAAGAAATTCATTCACTGTCAAGGTGAGAATTAGCAATTTTCTCCCTTCTGTACTTTCTTTGATGCGGCAGTACAGTGTTTAACTGTCTTGGGGGCAAGCCAAGGCTCTGCAGGGGAGTGAGTCAGGAATATTTCCAACACCAAATTATAACAGCTTCCTTGTTCCTTTTCGTCCAGTGTTTTCTCTGCAAGAGATTCTTTTTGCCCGAAATTATTGTAGTTCATGAACTCGGCAAAAAACAATCTGGCCAAAAACTTGAGGTTGATGCAAATAATATTAAATGGCTCTTTTGTAATTAAACTACTCTATTGTTATTCCAGGTTTATTTTCTGGAATTGCACAAGTATACAAGTATGTTAGGAGATGGGATTCAGCTACTTTAAAACTAAATGAGCTGGTGCCTATTAGGAACAAACGGCCCTTCTTTCTGAAGTTGGGGTTGCGGTAGAGACAAAATCTGAGAGACAACAAGGGTGGAGAAGTCAATCCAGTGGTGCCTCCAGCTCATCCCATGGAAATCAGATCCAGAAGAAATACAATTATGCTCCACATGGCAGTAACAATAAAGCTTTACTTTTTTAGTTAAAAGATGGTAATCTCATGGCTAAGTAATGTGAGAAAAACCTGAAGTGTTTGAAGTATGCATTATGAGATAAAGATTATTGCGGCGAATACAATTGCTTTAACTGAGAAGGAAATTGTGAACTAAAAAAAAATCACTCTTGACATTTTAGGTACAATATTTGACCTCCATTAACCGTATTTGCCATCAAGGAAAATAGCCATGTCATAACTGTTGCACAATACTATATAGGAGCATGGCCATGGAAGTATATAGTATCAGGAACCAGATAAGTTCACTACCTCCTTTTTTACTTTGCTTTAAAATAAGGATGGGTGTGACAGTGGAATCAAACATGAACAAAATCGTGCTTTCAGGTATACTATAAATTATACTTGACATTACAGATGGGAAGTAATTGACTCATGAGTAGTTGACTCATTCTGTTCTTTTATTCTAGTTCAGTTCCAGAAGGTTCCCCAAAGGAATCTCCTAAACACTAGTAAGCAGAATTCTAGAATTACAAATTTTGGAAGTGAAAATGGGCCTGGGGATTGGAAATACATTCAGGCTTGTCAAGAAACTGAGGCTTACTGTCTACTAATCATTGTATTTTTATTTAAAGACCAAATTACTTTAGCTCAGTTTTTTAAGACAGACTGTTTTATGTCTCTTATGTAATAATTTTTTTAAGTCAATTCTCTTGACTTTTCTAGTCCTTAAGAGAATAAAAGCAATTTGCAATTGTGTTGTTGGATTAAAAAAGAATTTCCAATAGAGCATCATTAGAAGGAATAGATGACTTTTAGCAGGCTCAGGGGTTCTTCTGCCTCTAGAGGCAAGCCGGGACATAGTCTTCATTGAAGCCTCACAGTTTCATTTCTTCCAAAGGGTCCACCCTTGCACTTTCTGAGAATCAGACTGATTTGTATTTGCTACCCCTACACTCTATCCTTAAAGTGCTGTCTTCCTAGGACAATGCACAGATTGTCCTATCCCACTCACTAGCAGCTTACCCTTGCCTCTGAACAGCCAGAAGATGACAGGGACATGCTTAGGTCCTGGGCAGTGGCCCTACTGTATACAGATTTCGCTAATTGAGAAATCACTTTGTTTTATTTAGCCCCACATCTCCAATGTCTGTGTTATTGCTAGGTAAACATAGTTCCGCCAGGAATTCCTCATCTCGCTTTCAGACTTAAAGTTTTCCTGAATATGGGTCACAAGAATCAGGTGCATCTCCTCATGGCTAGTTATTTTATTAAATAACAAAAACAGCCTCTTTAAAGAGGGGAAATACTAGCACTCATCATTCTGCTTATCTTGAGAACCCAGTAAAATAAAGAGTTGGACTGAAGTGTTCAGTAAACATGAAAGTGTGGAAATAATCTCATTTCATAAGACAAACCAGTAGTTGAGAATAATGATTGCATTATGAAGGGCATGTTACAGGGTCAGGCTTCCCCACGCTCCAGCCAGGTGGCCTTGGAAAAGCTATTTCTCTTAACAAAGTAAAATGGGAAAATAATGTCTATTTTTTAGAATTGTTATGAGGGCTAACTCAGAAACCGCATGTGAAACATAACACAATACTTTGTACAGAGAAGGTGCTCAATTCTAATGGCAAATATAATTGTTCTTACTACCTTTTTATTCAACTGCACATAAATTGAATTGTATGAATTGTTCTTTTAGTAGTCACCACATTGTTTATATATTTTGCTTCCACTTTATAATGAAATAAATGACAAGGCATGTATTTTTTTTTTCTTTTTAGGTTTATTGAAATCAAAATGTCCAAAAAAATCAGTGGTGGTTCTGTGGTAGAGATGCAAGGAGATGAAATGACGCGAATCATCTGGGAATTGATTAAAGAGAAACTCATTTTTCCCTATGTGGAATTGGATCTACATAGGTAAATGAGTTACCCCTCCATGTAGCAAACTCAGAAAGTATAATCTGAGCACACCTGTAGTCCCAGCTACTTAGGAGGCAGAGGCAGGAGGATCCCTCAAGATCAGGAATTCAAGTCCAGCCTGGGCAACAGAGTGAGACCCCACCATTTAAAAAAAAAAAAGGAGTGGGGAGGGGAAACAGTAAGAAAAAAAAAAAAGAATGTAATCTAAGTTATTTTGAGGTGGTTAGCTTTTTTTACATAGATATAGCTATGTTTTGTGAATAAAGCTTTTTTTAAGCCTAAATATATTCAGATGAATCTTCTATTTTAATTTTAACATACTGCTAGAAAAACTGGATTTATCATCTAAAAATCAAGAATTATAAGGGAAAGAATTGTTTTCAAATTCTAACCCTCTGTTTCCTGTGAAGGTTTTATTTGTAATAAAGCAATGGCTAAGAGTAGTACAATGTATTAAGAAAAGGAAAATAAGAGAGGATTTAAGAAACAGGAAACTAAACGCAGTTAACACAATTTTGTCATTTCAAACTCAATCCTCTATCACTCTACTTAGTCAATGGACCTGTTTCCTTTTCATTCCTTACCTTTTGCCCTTTTCACACAATTGTAGTGCAGAAAGAATTCCTGAAGTTACTTAACTGAACCCCTCTTTTCCAGCAAAAGTTCCCTTAAATCCTGTGTCCCTTTGCCCTGTGTGTTAAGTGCTTCGGGACAGATGTAAAAGTCTGTGTAATTCTTTCATTTTTTTTGCTGTGTTTTTCATAAACTTGCTTCTGCTCTTTGTCCCTTTAACTAGGTAGAGATAGAATTTTTAAAAAGGGTAAAGTGGCTGAAGAATGACATAGTCAAATATTGAGCAACACATTTCAGCCAAACTATTGGCAACTTTAAGTATGTTTGCCCAAAATTCGTCATCAAAATTTGTCCTAAGGACCTGTTATTTGAGTGGAGACATTTAATTCACATAATTTCATTAATTATTCTTTTTAATTGTTCTAAACCTAAGCTGCTGATGTCTATATTGCAATCATGAGAAGATGCAAATACTTGCAGAAGTCAACCAAGCATATAGGAAATTAGGCATAAAAACATCTTCCAACTAGGTTTAAAAAAAAAGCATTTTAGGAATTCCTGTTTCAGAACTTTACATGACAATAGATGAACTTGCAGTGTTCCTGCCCTTATAAAGGCTGCAAAGAGGCTTTGAGCCTCTTTAGCTTAGAATCCTGAGGAGTTTTAAAGGGGAGTCACTATACTAAGAGGAAAAAAGTTGGTGGCTGCAGACTAAATAATTTTTGGAGGCCCAAACAAGTTATAAATGTTGCCACAATTGCTATTATCATCACCGACTAGTTCTTTTTGAGGAGAATGGAGCAGATAGTTTGTTTTATGTAGGCTAGACAGTGGACTGGGCAATTTGTTCCTTCTTTTCTTAGAAATGTTAAGGAGACAAGGAAAAAATCTACTAATTTGCTGGTCGATTCTTCTCCTGAGAAATGGTTACTAGGAACATGAAAACTGCTGATTATACTTCTTGTTGGACTTGGGACTGGATCAGCATTTCCTATGCAAGAAGATAATGAAGGACACGACTTTGCTAGATTTATATGAATTATCTCAAGTTGAAGCAGTTGGGAATGATTTTTCTTTGGAAATATGTCAAATTTACTATCTCTTTGTTTGCATCATGAGTTGGGTAGGATATCTAAGAAAGGAAGATAAGGGAACTAAAAAGAAATCTAGAGGCTTAATAGTTCAGCAAGTTTTGAGAGCTGAAAAACTTTTCTTGAAATCCTTGGAGAATAGAAGAAATTGTTACAGTTCGTTTTCTTGCTTCTTAACAAACTATTACATGCTTCAAATAAAGCTTTGCAGTCATTTTCTATGCTCCCTGGAAAACCAACATTCTTTCTGCTCTGAATGACCTGCCATCTTAATGTTGGTGTATATTAAGCTGTAACTCTCTGGTATATACAAAACCATCGATGGATTCCATTACTTATCCAATAAACTGTAGGCTTGTTTCCAGAACAAACACTTGTTCAAGAATTGGAGAAACAGCCTGGCATGGTGACAGGTGCCTGTAGTCCCAGCTACTTGGGAGGCTGAGGCAGGAGAATAACTTGAACCCAGGAGGCAAAGGTCGCAGTGAGCCAAGATTATGCCACTGCAGTCCAGCCTGGGCAACAGAATGAGACTCATCTCAAAAAAAAGAAATAGGGAAAGGTTCACTTTATGACTAACTGGCATTAATGAAAGAGTCATTAACATTTTTGGCATCAACTGTCACATCTTTACCTCCCACCACTTTAATGCCAAAGTACAAAAAAATCCTTTAAGCCCTCACGCCCCCTTTATTTTTAAAGAACAATATTTACTAAGGGAAAAAGGTGGTGCTTAGGCTTACATGTAATTATACTAATCATATGGAGAGAAACCAGGCCATTATTGCCTCTATATGGTGAAAAACAGGAGTCAAAGGGCAGAGTTTGATGGTTTCCATTCAGTTTCCTGATAGACAACTTCCCATTACAAGAGAAGGGGTGGTGGCCCAGCAGTCCAGCCTCTCTTAGTTCTCTTTTTAGTTGGCACCCATCTTCTGTGTTTAGGCTGTGCTAATGCTAAAACTTGGAAGATTTTGGTGTACTTGGAACCTGCACTTTCTGCAAAGTGAGCTCTGTATGCCATCACTGCGGTTATAGGTTATAACTATAACCTGTTTGAAAAAATGTGCTTCTAATTTTTCTCTTTCAAGCTATGATTTAGGCATAGAGAATCGTGATGCCACGAACGACCAGGTCACCAAGGATGCTGCAGAAGCTATAAAAAAATATAACGTTGGCGTCAAGTGTGCCACTATCACCCCTGATGAAAAGAGGGTTGAGGAATTCAAGTTAAAACAAATGTGGAAATCGCCAAATGGCACCATACGAAATATTCTGGGTGGCACGGTCTTCAGAGAAGCCATTATCTGCAAAAATATCCCCCGGCTTGTGAGTGGATGGATAAAACCCATCATCATAGGTCGTCATGCTTATGGGGATCAAGTAAGTCATGTTGGCATAATTTGGTTTTCCATGTTCTTATTTCATGGCCCAGAATTTCCAACTTATATGTGTTTTACTCTTATCTTTTAGTATCTACACCCATTAAGCAAGGTACACAATTGAGAAATGCATATATGTATAACTGTATATTTACACACATTTAGCTAAAGGTAAATACAAATAAACTTACAAATAGGCACGCATCTCAACACATCATTTTTTTGAAACATACTATTTTTTTTCTTTATCCTTTTATTCAGTTATACCATATGATATTGCCATTTTTATGTTGGTAATTTCATATGGTTCAACCAGATCTGTGGTTTTCAACACTGGCTGCACAATAAGTTCCCCTTACAAGTTTTTTTGATGGTTTTGTTTTGCTTTGCTTGATTTGTTTCTTTGTTTTAGTTCTAGTGCTTGAGTCCCACCCTACACAAATTGAAATCTGAATTCTCTGGGGTTCAGACATTTTAAAGCTCCCCAGGTGAATCTAATGTACAAAGTTGAGAAACACCAAAGATTGTATTAAACATGATCTCATCATGCATAAAAGAAAAAACTGCTGCATACCGTGGTTCACATCTGTAATCCTAGCACTTTAGAGGCTGAGTTGGAAGGACCACTTGAGGCCAGGAGTTTGAGACTAGCCTGGACAACACAGCAAGACCCTGTCTCTACAAAAATGAAAAGTGTTTCAATAATTATGTCAATTGCTCATCGAAGATCCAGTTTTGTTATTTATTCATATATAAAGTGAGTAGGCAAAGCTGAGTGCAGTGGCATGTGCCTATACTCCCAGCTACTTGGGAGGCTTAGGCAGGGGGATCCCTTAAGCCCAAGAGTTCAAGGTTACAATGAGCTATGATCACACCACTGCACTCCAGCCTAGACAACAGAGCAAGACCCTGTGTCAAAAAAGAAAAAAAAACTGACTTGGTAGTTGAAAGCAGCCTTACTAAAGCGTTCCTTCCTGCCTGGAAAAAAAGTATTGCTGCTTTACTTCTGTACCAGTAGGCTCGTTGCCAAAGTAAGCAGAAAAACTGCCAACTAAACAGAATCAAAGTTCAGTGTTGAAACTGAGGTTTCAGACTTTGATAGAAAGTAGTTTATGTCTTAAAAGAACCTTAAAAACAGGAATCTCTGATGTTGAAATCCAGAGGTTTTAATGTAGCCATCGTTGAAAACAGTGTGTTTAGGGTAGACAGTTTAGTCCTTAACGGGTCAGTTAACTTTGTTCCATTCTGTGACTAAAACTATCCTCTCATCATTGCCAGAGCCTTCACAAATACTCCCAGGGGCCCAAGCAAGGGAATGTAGATGGCAGTGGTGCAAACTTGCTAATCCTGCAAACATCACCCTAGATTCTTACTGGTTCAGTTGTGGCTTTTTTGTGTGTGTATCCTCTTTGGTTTTTTGTTTGTTTGTTTGTTCGTTTGTTTGTTTTATTTCAGCATCAGTCACTTGTAAAAATGGCCATTCTATTTATTAAAGTCCAGAAAGAAAATTCCAAACCTCAGGTTGAGTCACAGACTGTTTAAATATGCATAAACCTATACAAAGCATACATGGTGCTTTGGTGCCTCAGTTTCTCCCTTTTCAGAAATAGTAATAAATTACCACCCATAGTAAAGGACTTTATATGTCAAAAATGTTTTGTGTAAAATAGGTATTTAATCTTCATTGTTACTTACTGCTCTTTTGCCAATTGTTATTAGTATTTCTCTACACATATAAGATGTGGCTGGTACCTAACTCTGCAACTGTCTGATTCAAGTAATTGAAGAAGATACAATGCAAAAAAGACCTGTGGATGTCTAGTGTATGCCAGGCACATTATTCCACTGAGTAGCTGAGGCCCATGAGGGAGGTGTCTGTCCTTGAACAGGCCTTTCCTAAAAATCATCATCATCCCATTGTAGCTGCTGCCAGAATGATTTATTGCTCCATACGAAAAAGTTATATAACACTAGTAACAATTATACCATGAGATACCGAGCCCTGATAGCCTAAGTAAGGGCAAGACCTCAAGTCATTTGACCCTGGATGCATTATTTCTACTATATCATATTTCTCTCCTTGTCGGATTAATGTAAGAATCAAATGAGATGATACAAGTTAAGCACTTAAAGCATCTGGCGTAGAGTAAGGACAAAGCATTAGCTACCTCAACACTACGAGTAGTATTGTTACCATCACCCTCTAGGGAGAGTTCCCTGACTTCCATGCCATGGTCATCTTTTTTGTCTAGACCCTCTTTTGGCATTTGAAAGCTCTTATATTGCTTTTCACTTATATATGTCTTTATTGGGTTTTAAACTTCCTAAAGGAAAGTGACTTAAGTTATTCTCTGTCCTCTCCTGATCAGTGCTCAGAAAGCTTTCCTGTAATCACATAGGTACCTGATAAATATTTATTGATTTAGGGAAACTTCTGAACCTGTTTATCCCCATCTCCTAAAAAAATAAGTTTGACAAACTGCCCTACTTGTCTAGGTGCCTTCTAGGTCTATATTGTATGAATATTTTCCTAATAATCCCTGCCTGGGTATTTTTCTCTTCTTTGTACCTTTTTTTACCCCCTACACAGTACAGAGCAACTGATTTTGTTGTTCCTGGGCCTGGAAAAGTAGAGATAACCTACACACCAACTGACGGAACCCAAAAGCTGACATACCTGATACATAACTTTGAAGGTATGTGTGATTGTAGCATAAGCTTCATCTTTTTAAAAAAAAAAAAAAGCAAATGATTTAGATCACATTTTTATTGTTTTTTAAAGTTAGTTATGTGGCTGCCTAAAAATACAATCTAAATCTACAATGTGTTTGCAAAACCCAAAATCTGACATAAAAAAGTAATTTGCTTCCATGGCTTCCTGTGGCATGAATAAAGGCACAAAAGGGTTAGCCACTTAATTGGAAATGTCTTTAGACAAAGACAAGGAGATAATTATGCATTTATCTTAAACACAGAAGGTTGGCAGAAATCTGTTATGCATGAATTATATACATTAAATATTAATATCCCCAAATCACCCAGCATATAATCCTGCCCTTTGCTCTGATAGGGTTTGTATCTGGAAAAGGTTGCATTATATATTTAATAAAGTTTTCTTCTTGCTTTCTGGGTATTTCTCCTGCTAAAGTGGAACATTTGCTTTTTGCCTTTTTTTCCCAGCTTCCCTGCTACGTTTGAAGGTCCATTATGGCAAATCCCACCCAAAAGTTGTTGAAAGAACTAGCGGGCCCTTTTCCTTGTGTGAGTTGTTGACAGCACTCACAAAAATGCAAAAACCCAACCCTCACCTAGCTTTTGTTTTTCTTGCCTCTTCGAAATAATACTACTTATTGGAATCTGGTCCTGCAGGCTTCAGCACCTTTTACCCTGAGCCCATTAATCCTGGGCATTGGCATGGATTCAAGTTCTATCTTTAATAATAACAAAGTTCAATAAGAGTTGTAAAACACAGTGATTACATGTAGCATAATTATTTCTACCAAGTACAGTCGGAATACTCAGTATCCTCCAGGATATTATAAGAAGTTTCATTCAGTATTTGAAATGCAAGTGTTTCTCAGTAACTGAGGATTGACTACACCCTTAATGTTTAAAATAGATATTGGGAATTGTAAAGGTAGGTGTGTTAGTCCATTCTTGCGTTGCTATAAAGAAATACCTGAGGCTGCATAAGTTGTAAAGAAAAGAGGTTTGATTGGCTCACGGTTCTGCGGGCTGTACAAGCGTGGCTCCAACATCTGTTCCTGCTGAGGGCCTCAGGAAGCTTCCAATCTTGGCAGAAGTTGAACAGACAATAGGCATGTCACATGGCAAGAGTGGGAGCAAGAGGAAGAGAAGGGGGATGTCCCAGACTCTTGTAAACAACCAGATTTCAAGTGAATTAACTGAGCGAGAACTCACTTCATCACCAAGGGGGATGGTGCTAAGCCATTCATAAGGGATCCAGCACTATATTCCAGTCACCTCCCACCAGGCCCCACCTTCAACATTGGGAATCACATTTCAACATGAGATTTGGAAGGGACAAATATCCAAACCTTATCAGTATGTAAAAGAGAGTTTCAAAATTATTTGCCTTTTCTTACGTGTATTTCTGGTTCCTATCAGTTTTTGGTATTTCTGCATCTTCAGGATTTTAGACTGATTTTCATTTCTATTGTCCTTCCAGAACAAGTTAGAATGTCCTTATCTAGAACTGACTTTTCTCTCATTATGTGCCTCAGAAACTTGTGGAATATTCAGGTTGGAAACCTGTCTGGGACTTCTGAAGTCTAGTCTCAGACGTGAGAGCTGAGAAGTAGGTCATCTGGTTGTCGTGGGTGACTTTAGCCTTATTACAACTACATGACATTTACCTTTCTCCCTTTTTTTCCTCTCATTGGTTTCTCCTCTACAGAGGGTGGTGGTGTTGCCATGGGGATGTATAATCAAGATAAGTCAATTGAAGATTTTGCACACAGTTCCTTCCAAATGGCTCTGTCTAAGGGTTGGCCTTTGTATCTGAGCACCAAAAACACTATTCTGAAGAAATATGATGGGCGTTTTAAAGACATCTTTCAGGAGATATATGACAAGTAACTATAGTTCTTTTTTTAACTTTTTCTTTATTCTCAAGCAAGCTGACATTTGTCATGTAGAGTATGTATCTCCCTAACCCTATGATTCTGGGGGAAATTGAGTGAAAATCATCACTATCCCTTAAAGATAAGAACAAAATTGAGGTTTAGCAGGAGCGAAACAAAACCACTCTGAGTTGCTTTTAGAAGATAAACATGTTCTTAAACAAGTACTCCATGCTTTTCAAGCTTTTCAGAGCCAGCTTCTTTAATGTTTAAATAAAAGTACCTTGTTAGTGATAGGAAGTTGTAATTTTCTTGTGGCAGTTTCTAAGTCAGACCCATTTCCATTCTTTTGAAGCCCATTGTTAGAATTATAAATTCTGTTTTAGTGGAGTCATTTGAACTTAAGTCTAAGTTTATAACAATGCTGGCTTCCACAGCATAGGAGGTGAGCATGTGTTAATATTTAAGATGGCATAACTCCCTTTAGGTGCAAGTGTTCAGGCCAGGGCTTGGATTTTAGATGAGAAATCTTTCCTGAGGCATTTTGATTCCTTCTCCTGCTACCCATCTATACCAAGCCCAGAAACTGTTCCAGAATATATTTAATTTCCTGAATGACACCAAGCAGTAGAACAGTCTTTTCAAAAATACATTTTTAAAATAAGCTTAATCTCAAGAATCTGATCCATTGTATAATGAAAACTGAAAAGTAAAGTAGTCCTTAGGATACTCTACTGTCTCACTTAATTCTCACAGCTTCCCTGCAAGGTGGGTGAAATTATTCTTACAGATGGCCAAATTGAGTTTCACAGCTAGAAAATGGGCTGGGATTTGAGCCAATGTCTGTCAGATTCCTGAGTTTCTGCCACTTCTACTAAAATATGTTGCTTCTTGTGTGTCCCATCTTCCCTTTGGGACAAGCAGATGATATCCCTAACAAAATCCATTTTCTTTATTATTATTCTCTTTTGTCTCTTGTTTCTTAGGCAGTACAAGTCCCAATTTGAAGCCCAGAAGATCTGGTATGAGCATAGGCTCATCGATGACATGGTAGCCCAAGCTATGAAATCAGAAGGAGGCTTCATCTGGGCCTGTAAAAACTATGATGGTGATGTGCAGTCGGACTCTGTAGCCCAAGGTACGGAGATGGAGCCTGGCCTGTAGTAACTGGGTCATTCCAGGGTATTTCTCTAATTTGGGAAGGGGAGTTTTATAGTCCTTTGTTGTAAAATCATGGAATGTTAAAACTCCAAGTCCAGCATCTTGTCTGACAGCTAAGGATATTAAGCTCAGACTAGAGAAGTGATTGCTCAAGAACACATGGGAAGTCAATGAGTGGATTGACACTCCTGGCTGCAGCCTTAGATGTTAACACAGTTTCTCTTGCAACCTTTTCCCTACTTGAGGTTTTAAAGCCTACCTGATCTGCAAATCACTCCCTTTACCTGCCCTCATTGTCCTTTGGTGAAAATGTAAAAAACCAGGGCACTCAGGCAAGGAAAGATAAAGTGAGGAGATGATCATGTCATAACCAAGCTTTGGTGCCTACAAAGCTCATTTATCTGGTAGCAGGACCTACTCATGTTCCTCTGCCAGCTGCTGTTCTGGTAGAATATAAAACAAATGTGTTTGGCCAGGCACGGTGACTCCCGCCTATAATCTCAGCACTTTGAGAGGCCAAGGCAGTGGATCACTTGAGGCCAGGAGTTCGAGACCAGCCTGGCTAACATAGCAAAACTCCTTCTCTACCAAAACAAAAACAAAAAAAGCCAGGTGCATTCACATGCCTGTAGTCTCAGCCACTCAGGAGGCTGAGGCATGCGAATTGCTTAAGCCTGGGAAACAGAGGTTGCAGTGAGCCGAGATCACACCACTATACTCCAGCCTGGGCAACAGAGCAAGACTGTCTCAACAACAACAACAAAAAAAAAAGTGCTTTTGTTTACTGCTTAGCTTACACACAAAGAAACTGAGCAAAAAACCCAGGGCTGTTTACAGAAATTCCAGGAAAAGCTTTATATATGGGGTAAGGGCCAAATCAACAGAAACACAGCCCCTGATTTCCTCAGCACAAGTTGCCCTTCAGTTTCCGTTGCCGATGGTAGCTGTGTGAACTTGAATCTCTCCAGAGGAATGTTTGTTAACTTTATTTATGTTTGCTTTTCCCAAGAAGGAGGCATGTCCTCTCAATTTGAAAATCAGTAGACCAACCGGGTCAAAGATAACTTTTATGTCAGATAAAGGAGTTACCCAAGTCTCCTTACCCTCCTTCTGTTTCTCTACATCCTCACAATCATTTGTACTGAATGCAACAGAGGAAGGAGTGTTGTTGCTTTGTGATGACTCCATGGTTGATTATTAACTTCACAGGTGATGTTGGGAGGTAGCAAAAATGGAGAAAAGAAGAAAATTATAGATACAAGAGTTGTAAATGTGGTTCTTTCAATAAGAAACCACAGAAGAGAATTGTTGTATTGAGGGTATTAGAGAGAGCAAGGAAGGGTAAGTGGGATGTTCTTGGATCCAACTGATCCTATGTTTACCTGCCTTTTTTCCTAGTCTCAGCAAGTGTATGAGCAGCTTGAGGATAGGAGACAGCTCTCATCCATCTTTATTTCCCCAGAATGTCAGACCATTGCACATAAGAATAACAATAATAGATTGAGCTCTTACTCTGTCTCGTACTATTCTAAGGAATATAAATACATATTGTTTTCATATATATTTATGAATATATGTATATTTATCTAATCCCACAGCAACCTGGTAAAGTAGGTGCTGTTATTACTCCCATTTTACAGATAAGAAAACTGAGCCGCAGTAGCTATGAAGTCATAGAACTAGGGTAGAATGCAGGCAGTTGGACCCTGAGCCCTCCATCAAGGAGCAGGTACTCCTGAGATAAGTAAGGGAAAAATGAAGCCTTTCCAGACCCATTGGCTCTGACATCTGGAGCAGGGATCCTGCCTTCTGAAAGGCAGAATTATTGGTGATTCCATGTACTCGTGTTTACTTTGTTTACCAAGACCTATCAAGATTGAGTCATTAATGCTCTCGTCTCCGAGAGACTGAGTGCTCTTCATGCAGTCGGACCCAATGCTTCATGCTCCACCACTTACAGGGTATGGCTCTCTCGGCATGATGACCAGTGTGCTGGTTTGTCCAGACGGCAAGACAGTAGAAGCAGAAGCTGCCCACGGGACTGTAACCCGTCACTACCGCATGTACCAGAAAGGACAGGAGACGTCCACCAATCCCATTGGTAAGATGGTGTTTACATTGATTTCTCATCAGGGAGTGCCCTCCAAAAGATATCTCCGAAGCAGCTCAGATGTGTTTCCTTGGCTGCTCAGTGTTTTATGTGCAAAGTCATCACCAAGTAGCTGATTTGTTCTAGTCATAAAATCTATTTGAATATGCTTCTTAAAATACACAATACATGCTTTTCTGTTTGTGGGAGAACATAGGTTATAGAGAAGAATGTTATTAACAAGCATTTTCCTTCACCTCTGGTGCAGTGAAATGTCACATAAGGCTACAAATCTAAAAGTCACATGGATAGATCCTTTCAACAAGTTTCAAAGACAGCACTTTAAAAAGAGATTACTGTAGGGAACCAGTCCCACACCCGACCCGTGGGTGCCCCAAGTTTGGGGGCAACAAAGAAACTAGAAAAAGACAGATTAAGAATGAAAGTGGGACCAGGGGACCATCACTTTTTACTGGAGTCAGTGAAGGCCCCGAGCTCTGGTTTCCACAGTGTTTATTGAACACAATCACTTTTATCTATAGTGCAGGTGGTAGGGTGAATCGATGAAGGGTGAATTGGTGAAGGGAGGCTGTGCATCAAACATAAAATTGAGAGCAGTGGTGGTTTATGTGAGTTTCTCAAGAACTAAAAGCATATGCTTATCAATAGACAGTGCAGCTAGTGGGAGCGGGCTTAGCAAGGAGCCTACACATCTGGCTACATTCCAGTGCTTCAAGGGAGTGTTATGTCCTTGGGCACTGGGCACTATGTTTAGACTATTAGAGCTTAGGTCACTCTGTTCCTGGGAACATGCTGGCAGAGAGAGGCCTTCCTCCCCAGAGGCCTCCGTGGCCGCCTACAGTTTATTGTTCGTGATTTTTTATTCATTACTTATAACCAGTTTATGTTATATATAAACTTATACATATTACTTATAACCAGTTTATGTAGGCACACTGTAAACTCTTTCTCTATTGCTGCTTCCCCCAACAATTACAGCCTGGAAAAAGGAGACCAATATAGACAAGAGATAGAGGAGATTGTGACCTTTTTCAAATTAGAAAATGCCTTAAGTTTCAAGCACTAGTACCATGCCATAAAAATGTGTTTTCTTAAAGTTTTTGTTTGGTAAAATATTTCCAACTCTCCTAAAACACCTAGCCCGTATGGTTAGTACCAAAACAAAAAACTCTTCTATTTTTGGGAACTATGAAACATTTGGAAACCTTTATAACTGGGGTGATTGGAGTGTTGAGTTTTTTCTCCCTCTTTCAGCTTCCATTTTTGCCTGGACCAGAGGGTTAGCCCACAGAGCAAAGCTTGATAACAATAAAGAGCTTGCCTTCTTTGCTAATGCTTTGGAAGAAGTCTGTATTGAGACAATTGAGGCTGGCTTCATGACCAAAGACTTGGCTGCTTGCATTAAAGGTTTACCCAAGTAAGTATAAGATGCCCTAGCTTCTGTGGCCAAATTAACACTTATCCTCACTGGGCTCACAGCATCAGTGCTTTCTGGAATTATATAAATTGTTATTCATCATCTAGTTCAGGAGTCAGCAGACATTATCTGTAACATGTCAGATAGTGAATGTTTTAGGTTTTGTGTGACATACAGTCTTTGCAACTACACAACTACTCAACTTTGCCTCTGCCATTGCAGCAGGAAAGCAGTCATAGACAATACAGAATCAAATGGTATGGCAACACCCCAACCAAACTTTTATGTTCAGTACCAGGCTCAATTTGGTTCATGTGCTGGGCTGTAATTTGCTAACATCCAATCTAGTTGACAATCATTGAATGAAAAGATTCTATTTGATTTTAAGAAGCAGATTATAGGCAAATAGAAACAAAGGTACTTCAGAGACTATGTTATTCTACTTCTTTATTTTCATTAACTTACCCATCAGAAAAGTGAGCAGCACAAATTTAAGGCATGCAATTGATCATAGTCCCTTAAGTATCTATACCCAATATTTGGGCAAATATTTGAGACCCCATACATTACAGAGAATTTTTCTGAGGACATGGTAGCCAGTATCCTGGAGGGATTGGCTCCATGTCTCAACCAGTGCATCCGCAGAGGTCTCAACTAGGGTCTGTATACGCCATAATGGGGATGTACTTGATCACTGCATGTTTCTTAATTTAAATTTCCAGCAAAAAAAAGATTGCAGTGTTTGAAATGGTCTTATCAGGGGAATATCTTTGTAGCTTATTAGGCACCTATGAGGAGGATTATGTTATCCAGTCCATTGTCTTTTGTTTTTCTTAAGTTAAGACACTGATAGAAATAACAGCATTACAACTTTTTTTTTTTTGAGACAGAGTCTCACTCTGTCGCCCAGGCTGGAATGCAGTGGTACAATCTCAGCTCACTGCAACCACCGCCTCCCAGGTTCAAGCGATTCTCCTGCCTCAGCCTCCAAGTAGCTGGGATTACAGGCATGTGCCACCACACTCGGCTAATTTTTTGTATTTTTAGTAGAGATGGGGTTTCACCGTGTTAGCCAGAATGGTCACGATCTCCTGACCTCATGATCCACCCGCCTCAGCCTCCCAAAGTGCTGGGATTATAGGCGTGAGCCACTGCGCCCGGCCATACTATAACTGTTTTAAGGACATGTGATAGTTTGTGGGAAGGTAAGTAAAGGTTTGGCTATTACCTGAATAAGTTTTGTTATGTTTGAGAATGAGGAAGAAGTGGGATGATTTCGATCTCAGCAGCATTAGTCTGAACTGAAACTCCATGATAATTTCACCCTCAAAGCTACATGACAAGAGACCTAACTGAATGTATCTGGATGAGTCTCTACTGCAAGCTGCCTAGAGAGCCTAAGTACTGAGCCTGAGTCAGCCCCAGGAACCTATAAACAAAATCTATAGACGATGAACACAATCAACATGGGGTTTCGCCGTGTTGGTCAGGCTGGTCTCAATGAACACAGTCATCCTCTATAGACTTTGTAGCTTACTAACATGAATGTGTTTTCTTCCGGAAACAAATAGAATACTATTTTTAGTAGCATTTCTAGGACTTTACCTCTACCTGCTACCATATCAGAGACAAACTAAACTTTCTCTTTTTCCTCCCCTATTAGCGTGCAACGTTCTGACTATTTGAATACGTTTGAGTTCATGGACAAACTTGGAGAAAACTTGAAGATCAGATTAGCTCAGGCCAAACTTTAAGTTCGTACCTGGGCTGAGGAGGATAAGTGTCTTTTGGTAACTAAGTACTGGTTTACATTTTTCTGTATCACACTCAAGGATAAAGGCAAAATCAATTTTCTAATTTGTTTAGAAGCCAGAGTTTATCTTTTCTATAAGTTTACAGCCTTTTTCTTATATATACAGTTATTGCCACCTTTGTGAATGTGGCAAGGGACTTTTTTTAAGTTTTATTTTATTTTCTAGTAGCAGCCTAGGAATTCAGTGAGTACTCATTTGTATTCACCGTCACTTTTTCTCATGTTCTAATTATAAATGACCAAAATCAAGAGTGCTCAAAAGGGTAAATGATAGCCACAATATTGTTCCCTAAAATATGCATAAAGTAGAAATTCACTCCCCTCCCCTCCTGTCCATGACCTTGGGCACGGGGAGGTTCTGGTGTCATAGATGTCCCGTTTCTTGAGGTAGAGCTGTACATTAGACTTGCATATTACTGGAACAAGGTATGAGTGTAACTCAGATGTGTTAAAGATACTGCAGTCATTTTTGTAAAGAGCTTGCTGAATGTTTCCAATAGACTAAATGTTGTTTAGGCCACAGAAGAGCTTGGAATCCAGAATAAATACTACCAGGGGGTTTGTCGTCTCTTTCTCTTTGTCCTCCTGGCCTGGCTTGAATATTATGCTACTCTAAATAGCATATTTCATCCAAGTGCAATAACCTAAGCTGCATCTTTTTTGGACTTCTGGCCTGTTTCATTTCTTTTATATAAATGTGATTTCTCAGAAGTTGATATTAAACACTATTCTAGTCCTTATCTTCTCCTGAATTATTGATTTAATTAAAATTAAGTGTCAGTGATTATTCTTCTGCGTTTCTGTTTATTGGATGCCAACCACCATGCTACATCCTAGGCATAGGCGTGTAATCTGAAAAAATTCTCTGCTCTCAAGAAGTTTACCATGGTAGAAATAGGTAAGTAAACAGTAAGATGTAGATCCTGCAGTGAAAGGATAGAAGACCAAAGATGGAATTAAAGGAAGAATTAAGGAATATTAGAGAATAGATTCTGTTTATGCACATGCTAAGGAGTTTAGTCATTATCTTGTAAATTATTAGGGAGTCAGTTAAGACTTTTAAGAAACAAGGGACTTGATCATATTTTTTATTTTTTGAGACAGAGTTTCGCTCTCGTTGCCCAAGCTGGAGTGCAATGGCACAATCTTGGCTCACTGCAGCCTCCTCCTCCCAGGTTCAAGTGATTCTCCTGCCTCAGCCTCCCGGGTAGCTGGGATTACAGACATGCACCACCATACCTGGCTAATTTTGTATCTTTAGTAGAGATGGCGTTTCACCATGTTAGTCAGGCTGGTCTCGAACTCCCGACCTCAGGTGATCTGCCTGCCTCAGCCTCCCAAAGTGTTGGGATTGCAGGCATGAGCCACCATGCCCAGCCATATTTTTATTTTTTAAAAATAGCACTCTGGGAAACTTTTACAAGGAACAAATAGAGGCTTTGGAGGCCGAGGTGGGCAGATCACAAGGTCAGCCTGGGTAATATGGTGAAACCCCATCTCTACCAAAAATAGTAAAATTAGCTGGGTGTCATAGCGTGCTCCTATAGTCCCAGCTACTCAGGAGGCTGAGGCAGAAGAATCACTTGAACCCGGGAGGCGGAGGTTGCTGGAGATTGTGCCACGGCACTCCAGCCTGGGGGACAGAGCAAGACTACGTCTCCAACAACAACAAAAAAAAAAATGAATAGTGGGAGATGGAGAGGAGAGTGTTAGGTACAGTTGAGGAAGGAGGGCCAGTTAGGAAGCTGTTGCAATACTTCAGATAGATAGGAAACGATGAAGATCTAACTGGAACAGTGGCACCAAGAGGAGAACAGGATAATCCTGAGGATAAGGACGTTGAACGGATGGGTCTTGGCAACACAAGGATAGGTGGGGATGGAGGGACAGGAGCAAGTCAAAGATGCTTCCCACTTTCTGGCTTCACACCTGAAGAAAGGCTGGTCCACATCCTAGCATCTTTGGGAGGGAGGCTCTGGTGAGCTTTTGTGCTCTCACATATCAAAAGTCAGTGAGTTGGGGTGGAGATCCTTGGTAATTTCTAGGCTGCCTTCCTGGTAAGCTTAGCTGGGCCCCAGACACTGCGCTACACAAATCCCCTTGAGACCAATGAAACATGGAGCCTTTCAGAATCCTAGAGCATGAAGCTTATTCAGAATGAGCTTTTGACCAATTTCCCTCAGTGCTACCCCCAAAATACACCCAATCCAAGCCCACAGTCTTAGAAGAGAGCCCTGCTGAGAGGAGATCCTCATGAAGTAGGGGAGGTCCATGAGGCTTGGGCAGTTTATTCCTGACCAAGTTGAAGTTAGAATCCAAACCACATGAACTCTCCTGGCCGGGAAAATAAAAATCAATTTTCACATAAGATCAACCAGTGTCAGGTAACTCGGGCAGTAAGAAAAAAAAGCATTGCTCCTAGTTACATTAAGAAAGAGGCAATAAATGTTCTCATCTCTTCTATAAGATTTTTAAGATTTTTCAATAAGAGATTTTAGAACCCATATAATCTATAGTTAGTAAAAGGAATAGAGAGCTACATAAATTAGAAGACATATAATCATTGATTTTCAGCTTTGGTGGCTTTGAGCTGATATATAATGCCTCAATATAATGACATGCCAATGACTCATTTTAACATTAATGCTGGTAAGTTTTTTTAATAGGATAGTTTTGGATTCGAAGGAAAAGGAATGTAAATTCTTTTTATATGGCTTCATACTGTCTCATTTAATTACCAGCCTTAAGAGGTTGACTGTATATCACTGGTTTTTTGGGTTTTTTGGGGGTTTTTTTTGAGATAGAGTCTTGCTCTGTCAACTAGGCTGCAGTGCAATGGTGTGATCTTGGCTCACTGCAGCCTCCGCCTCCCAGGTTCGAGTGATTCGCCTGCCTCAGCCTCCCAAGTAGCTGGGATTACAGGCACCAGCCACCAAGCCCAGTTAGTTTTTCTATTTTTAATAGCAATTGGGTTTTACCATGCTGGCCAGGTTGGTCTCAAACTCCTGACCTCCCACCTTGGCCTCCCAAAGTGCTGGAATTACAGAAGTGAGCCACCACACCCGGCCAAAAAGATATTATTGCCCTTTGATGTCCAATATACTGGTTAAATGTAGTGTTCTTCAGATTTTTAGATATTTGGCTTCTTATAAAAGTCTAATTGTTTTAACATTTTAAACTTTACATCCAAAACAATTGTCAAATAAAATGTGTTTTGCACTCTCCTTCTCTCATCTAAACTTATTACTCAGCTGGGCACAGTGGTTCACACTTGTAATCCCAGCACTTTGGGAGGCCGAGGCAGGCAGATCACCTGAGGTCAGGAATTCGAGACCAGCCTGGCCAACATGGTGAAACCCCGTTTCTACTACAAATACAAAAATTAACTGGGGTGTGGTGGCTGTAGTTGCTTGGGAGGCAGAGGCAAGAAAATCACTTGAACCTGGGAAGCAGAGGACGCAGTGAGCCAAGATCACACCATTGCACTCCAGCCTGGGCAACAGAATGAGACTCCATCTCAAAAAAATAATAAAAAGTTTAAACAATAAACTTATTAATCTTTTTTCAGATTTTTGACTGGTAACCTCTTCATAACTGTTAGAGCATCCATTTCCTCTTCCGTTAACAAGATTTTAATAAATTTTAAAAGTGTTTTGGGCCAGGCATGGTGGCTCATGCCTGTAATCCCAGCACTTTAGGAGGCCGAGGTGGGTGGGTCACTTGGGGTCAGAAGTTCAAGACCAGCCTAGCCAACATGGCGAAACCCTATCTCTCCTAAAAATACAAAAATTATCCAGGCATGGTGGTGCTCACCTGTGGTCCCAGCTACTCAAAAGACTGAGGCAGGAGAATCGCTTGAACTGGGAGATGGAGGTTGTAGTGAGCTGATATTGTACCACTGCACTGTAGCCTGGGTGACAAAGTGAGATTCCGTCTCAAAAAAAAAAAGTGTTTTGTTTCTACTACTTTGATCAAAGTTGCAAATATATCAGTGGTCATTTTGGACCAGAACATTCAGAGGCTAATGATTTATTACGTAACAACTAGAGGATCAGAATTGTTGACTTGGAAAGTCACTGTTCTTTAGCACAACATTGAAGGCAGCAGGATCCAGGGACAGGGAAGATATGAGTTCCAGACTTCAAAACTCTAAATTGTAGGTACTGTTTTTCATGAAGAATTTCTGTAAAATATTTAAAATGTAATCTTAGCAATCAGAGTCACAGCGCCCCTGTGTTCTTGCTTGATATATAAAATCCTTCTACAACACTAACAAGTGACCTATCATCTACTTAAATATTATATAATAAACATTTCCCCCAAATTAAGGATCTTGGGTCTTCCTGTTAAGGAAATTAGAAACTAATATAAAAAATGATAATGAAGGCTTTGAATATTTATATCAATACTGATAAAAGTCTTGTACTCACCTCTCTAATATTAAAGATTTTCATAATCCTCATTTTTAATATTAGGGAGAAAGTAGCTTCCAAACTGTAAATTACTCTACAACAAGAAACTCAAAGAACTCAGAATTTGGATGATATCTCAGACTACTCTGCAGGAGGTAAATTTTGCAGATATTGTAGCATTGTTTATGAAACTGGCCCAATTGTCCCACACAACTAATGTTTATGGTTTCTTCTGAATAAACATAGAAATTGACCCTCCTAGTCTTAAACTTGAAAAAGTTACATTTGTCTTATCTGAGTTCCTTTCCCAGGAAATAAACCATCAGGCCTCCCAGACAGCATCAAGGAATTGAAATTTACCAGATCATTGCGTCTGGACAGGGAGACTGGATTTTACAAGAAAATACACAGATGAACCTAGCAGAAGATTCAGAAGCCTGACTAAAGTTTGGTCAAGCACAATTGTATCTTTGTCAAGTGATATAGCATCCTTCTCAGTATACAATAATAGGGGAAGGGAAGAAAGGATGCATAGTGTTGGTTTGTCTTCCCATTGATGAAATTAGCTTTATTTGGTTAAGGTGGTAGCTGCCTTGTGAATTTACAGTTAGCTTATTTGGTGAAGGTGGTAGCTGCCTTGTGAATTTACTGTTCTCTCCTTTGTAAATTTAAGTAACACGTAGGGAGATGCTATGTATGCACACTGCTCACCATCAAGCTTCACCCATTGTTTCAGCATCCATTCATGATTTTATAACTACAACATACCTTCTATAATTATTATATACATTAGCATAGAAATAAGAGTATATATTTATATTACCATAAAGAATAGCTTTCCCTTCCTTCCATTCACCTATATTGGTATTATTGGTATGGAGTCACATATTAGTATTTTTTCTTTTTTTTGAGACAGTCTCTGTCACTCAGGTTTGAGTGCAATAGCATGCTGACAGTTCACCACAGCCTCAACTTCTCAGGCTCAAATGATCTTCCCAACTCAGCTTCCCTAGTAGCTGGGACAATAGGCATGCACCATCACACCCAACTCATTTTTGTGTTTTTTGTTGAAATGAGGTTTTGCCACATTGCCCATGCTGGTCTCAAACTCCTGG
Source organism: Cacajao melanocephalus (assembly GCA_963573385.1). Classification (NCBI taxonomy): domain Eukaryota; kingdom Metazoa; phylum Chordata; class Mammalia; order Primates; family Pitheciidae; genus Cacajao; species Cacajao melanocephalus. The sequence goes on from CAUYLG010003625.1 coordinate 44,304, forward strand.
ACTCAAGGGATCTACCTGCCTTAGCCTCCCAAAGTGCTAGGATTACAGGCATGAGCCCCCGCACCCAGCCTGGACTCACAGATTTTATTCATGGACTGTAATTTACCACCATCTTCATGTATTTTGATGCTTAGATTGTCTCATATTTGGCCAGTGGGAATCCATCCTATCAAGCTAGGTCCTGTCAGGATTGTAACATGTTTTGCACACAGTTAATTTGGTTATATTGTCTTGTATATTAAGCCACCTAGTAGTATGATTCACTTTTCTTCAGTGAGGCTTCCACTGAGAAGAGCTCTCACATGCAATCTTCCTTTTCTATCAATAGAATGTATTTTATAGAAAAGTCCATGCCTTCCTTTCCAGATCTAACCACACAATGTCTCAGCAGAAAGTATTATTGAAAGATTGCCTGTTTCAAGATGGATCTCCAGAGACTGGAGCCTTACTTAAAAGAAGCCTGGGGTAGAAGCAAAGGAAGGTATTAGGGTGCTAGGGTTGTCACCACTTCCTGACCATTTGGAAAGATGGGGATATTGACTTTCAAAATTCTATTACTGAGACTAAATTATGGAGTCTACATGATGGACATTTAGGTAATAATGGGAAGAGGGACAGAGTATGATTGGGATAGGCACATGAAGGACTTCTAGGGCAGATGGCTGTGTTTCATTTCTTGATATGGGTAATGATTACAAGAGTACCTTGTAATGGTTTACTACGTTATACATTTGTTTTGTGTGGTTTACTGCATCCTTTTTTAATAATAAAAGGTTTTTGAAAGTATATTAGGAAACTTGTTTTTAATCCCTTGGACTAATTGCATAGGATCACATTCTTCTGGAACAAATTCAGAAACTTTCTCTGCAGGGTTGGCTTACCCTCCTGACAAAGCCTCTTTGTTTCCCTTCAATAGATGACACAATTTCAGTCAAACTATCTTTTTTTTTTCTTTTTTTTGAGATTGAGTTTCATTCTCATTGCCCAGGTTGGAATGAAATGGCGCAATCCAGCTCACACAACCTCCACCTCCCGGGTTCAAACAATTCTCCTGCCTCAGCCTCCCAAGTAGCTAGGATTACAGGCATGTGCCACCACAGTCATCTAATTTTGTATTTTTAGTAGAGATGGGGTTTCTCTATGTTGGTCAGGCTGGCCTCAGGTGATCCACCTGCCTCAGCCTCCCAAAGTGCTGGGAATACAAGCGTGAGTAGTCAAATCATCTTTTCAACCTTTCCATATATAAACTAGGAAGCCTCTCTCCAGGAAGGTGCTCTGCCCTGGAACTTTAATTGAACTATATACTAAGTATTATGAGTAAAGTTATTTGAGCGTCTTTAGTGGGCTTTTTGGACCTACATTCCTTTACCTGGATGAATTCATGATACTTTCTTATTAGTAGTATTTGGTTTTAAAGCATTTATTTGATTTCTACATGAGAATTATCCTTTTCCTAGTTGGTCTTGCTTTGTTCTGTTTGGAAAATAATGCTTTGCACTTCTTTATATGTTCAGAGACTAAGCTCCAAGACATTCTAACCAAATCACATTTTCCTATGTTCAAGTCACTAAATTTTTATCAATTTCAAATTTTTTTCCTCCTCTTTTTTCCACTTCAGGAGCTTTTCAGTCATTTCCTATAGGGTTTAACTCTGAATTTTTTGAGTAAACTCCAAAATGTTCAAAATATATGATTAAAAACAAGTTAATTTTGACCTTGAAATATTATTCTAATATTCTAGAGCTAGTCTCACCTATTTAAAATGTTCCATATTTCCTGGCTACAGTTACTCGCTTTGCTAGAATTACTCAGCAAGTTTACTTTTCTTTTGATCCTGTTTCTATTTTTATTATTTGAAATAGCCTGTGTGTTGGTGACTTATTTTTTCCTGCAAATTAATTACCATGCTCTTGTACTATTCCATGAAGACTTACAACTTGGAGTTCAGCCAATGTTTTGAATCTGGCCTTTCCATCATCTACTTCCTTATAGAAGAGGTTTTTTTCCTTTCTTCGATTTTTGAACCTAATTCATCCAACAAGTAGATTGAAGTATGTCCACTAATCCTGACCCTATCTTGGTAAATCAATGTCTCATAGCACCCACAACCTCTAGGTGAGGGTACCTTTTATAGGTCAGGCTACTCCAATTGTATCATTGCTGAGCGTCAGACAGCTTAAGTTTTGAGTCATTGGTTTTGTTACAGTGTTTTAGTATGATTCTTTACTATTATAATGGGAATGCTTTTCAGAACTTATTTGCAGTTCACTTGGTTCTCATTTTCTATGAGCACATTCTTCAAATATCCTAAAGCTCTGGTAAGATAAGCAACATCTTGATCTGTACAGTGAGTGTTTTAATTCTTGCTGTTTTCCACAGTTGTGATTACCTCACGTAGTTCAGTAGTATGATTGCCACATCGCTTGCATAAGCTATTTCCTCTGGCAATTAATGGAAAAGTATCAGGCCTGACATGACTGCCTCACAAACTCCCTCTGAGCACAGGGGAGAATTTAAGGCACATGGTACCTCTGGAATGACAGTATATTAGCTTCCACATTACCCATTCAGTGGTCAGAGATTTCACTGATAATCTCCAAAATAAAATGAAGGAAATATACTTTAAAGATCACTCTTTTTGAGTCTGGGTGAATGAATCAAGGGACCACTGTCAAAAATACAGAAGTTCCAAGAAGATTGCTGGTTCCAAAGCAATAAGCTCGGTTATGAACACAATCAGTTTGAGATAGGCAGAACCCCTAATTGGAAGATTTCAAGCAGTATTTGAAGATGAAGGATTGAAGCCAGGGCCAGAGATATGAACAGCAGTTGAAGTCTTGAAAAGACACACTCTCTGACAAGAATAGCAAAACAAGAACAATAGGTGTTCAGTGATGGGATACACTTTAGAAATAAGAAGAATCAGTGAAGGACACAGAGGGAACAACCTGAAAGACAACTAGGGAAGATCAGTGTCAAATGACGTCACAGGAAAAGCCAATTCATGTAGGAAGGAGTAAACATCCAGCTCAAATATTAGAAGAGGGCTGAAGATGAAGGCAAACTGAAAAGCTATCACCAGCAACTCTGGAGAATCATATTCTAAAAAGCATCTGAAGAGTTTTAAACAAATGAGGTTTATCACATTCCCATCTTCTGAACTGATTTTCTTTTTTCTTCTTTTTTTTTTTAAGATGGGGTCTCACTCTGCCACCCAGGCTGGAGTGCAGTGGAACAATCTCAGCTCACTGCAACCTCTGCCTCCTGAGTTCAAGCAAACCTCCTGCCTCAGCCTCCCAAGTAGCTGGAATTACAAGCATGTGCCACCATACCTGGCTAATTTTTGTATTTTTAGTAGAGATGGGGTTTCACCATGTTGGTAAACAGGCTGGTCTCAAGCTTCTGACATCAAGTGATCTGCCCGCCGTGGCCTCCCAAAGTGCTGGGATTACAGGCATGAGCCACCGCACCTGGTCTTCTGAACTGATTTTCTTTACCATCTGATCAGCAATCACTTTGAACAAAGGTAGTAAAATAATCAACAGTGAGGTAACAAAATATAGGGTATCACATAAATAACTGAATTTCTAAGAGAAATTCAGCTCCTACTGAAATTCCAAACCTATGCATTTATTCAACAAATACTTTTTGAGGGTGCACTGTGTGCCAGGGACTGGCCTAGCCAATGGGCACAGTGTGGTAAGTTAGACTTGAAGCTTGATACTACACCATTTACATACTACCAAAAAGAGAGGGGAACTTATGCATCATTCTTCGTTGGCATTTGGGAACCATGTATGCAAACTATACAGGCAACTTTTGTAAAACAAATATAAAACTTTATTATTTCAATAATTATGTGAATTGCTCATGGAAGATTCAGTTTTGTTTTTTATTCAGATACAAAATAGGAAGGCAAAGGTACCTGCAGTGGCACATGGTGCATGCCTATAGTTCCAGCTCCTCTGGAGGCTGAGGTGGAAGTATCACTTGAGCCCAGGAGTTTGAGTCCAACCTGGGCAACATAGCGAGACACCCTCTCCAAAAAAAAACAAAAATAAACAAAAAACTTCAAAAGTAGCCATTTTTGAAGTTTAGTCTCAATGGGCAATGTCTAACATATTGTTTCCTTAATCTGATCCATATAAACCCTATGAAAACATCAATTTCTTAAATACTGTTTTCTTAATCTAATCTGCGTAAACCTTATAGAAAATAAATTATTTAATAATGTTTGTGGGGACTGAGTGGACTAGGAAAGCAATACAAAGGGAAAAAAAGAGAGCCTGGCCAACATGATGAAACCATCTCTACTAAAAATACAAAAATTGGCCAGGTGGTGGTGGCTGACACCTGTAATCCCAGCTACTTAGGAGGCTGACGCAGCAGAATCACTTGAGCCTGCAGAGGTTGCAGTGAGTTGAGATCAGACCACTGCACTCCAGCCTGGGCAACAGAGTGAGACCCTGCCACAAAAAAAAAAAAAAGAAGAAGAAGAAGAAGAAGAATGAATTCCTACAGAGCCCTGAGATTGTAAGAGAGTGACAAACCTTAGGCCTATATCACAGTGTGTAGGATTTATAAGTGGAATTATCCCACGTAAGCTAGAGGTATAGAAAAGCAGTGTACAGACTGAGTTCTATTGCAAAATTAATGACCTCAGCATTTATGCTGACAGTCTGTAGCATTAGAAAGTAAATTGCTTTCTGGATACATGGTATTTGGTAAATAAGTTTAACCTTATACTAGGTTCAAGATACAAGCATGCAAATAGACTGCATTTCAAAAGTTTAGATAATTCAATTTGACACTAGAACATAATTGTTACTGCATTGTTACTACATTGGGGAAGCAATGCAGTAAGTCTTCAGTATTTAACGAGAATAACAATTGAGGGAATTTACATTTATGTATGTGGTCCTTTATAGGTATTTTCATTTCATTCTTACTATCATCTACCACTGCATTTTATGCAGGAGGAAACTGAGGCCCAGAGAATAAAAGTGATTTGCTCAGGGTCAGCCACTAAGTAGCAGAACAGAGGTCAAGCTATCATTTTCTCAGTGCATCTAGACAAAATGTTTCCCAAGATATGAACCAAGGGTCACCTATATGAGACTCACCAGTGATAGGTAAAACACACAATGGAGAATTAATTGAATATTCAAAAGCAGATTCCTGGGCTCCATCTGCTGAATCAGACTCTGAAGGCAGGGCTACAGGAACTTACAGTTTTACAAGCTCTCCATGTGATTTTTATGAATGCCAAAGTTTGAGAACCATTGGAAGGAGGTTAGGTGAAAGCTGCCATATGTAATAAATTTACATAAAGTTATGATTGGCTTACGTCAGCCATTTTAAAAACAGGATAATGATAATTAATTGCAAGTAATCTCTAATGGGTACGATTTAAGATAGTACAATAAGGTGTATTATTTACTTCTTTCCCCTTGCTGGCTTCCACAGTTTTTGCAGGAAACTTTCTCTGAGGTCCACTGTTCCCAGTTTCTTTGTTGCCAGTTTCCTTTCTCCCACTCCTGAACCCACAAACTTTCTCAAATGGGTAAACTGGGTTTTCTGTCACTGTTATTCCTTTAGAGCTCCAAGTAGGGCTTTTCCACCTTCTGCCCTCTCCCCCAGCGCTACACTGCTCAAGCTCAGGGCTCCTGCTAAGCTAGCCCGGCTGTGCCTGGAGGAGGAGGAGAAGATGGCCACTAGGACAGAGAGTAGCATTGGTGACTCTCTCATTAGTGGAAATGCCTCAGCTGAAGGCCCAAAGGGCAACCGTAGGGAAACCACAGTAATCACTGGTGTTAAGATTGTCATGAACCATCACTTGAAAGGAAGCAGTTTCACAAAAGGAGCAGACAAGAAGTACATCCAAGATTACCTGCAATCCGTCAAAGGCAGACTTGAAGAACAGAGACCCGAAAGAGTACAACCTGTTACGACATAGGCTGCAGAACAAATCAAGCACACCCTTTGCAATTTAAAAATATACATACCAGTTTTTATTAGTGAAAACATGAATCCAGATGGCATGGTTGCTCTACCATGAGGCTGGTGTTGTTATAGCAGGCAGCTAGTTAGGCATGAGCAGGGAAGGAGAGGCTCCCCCAGCCCCTACCAGGAATGTCAGGCAACCATCAGTTGATGGTCAGGCGGTTGTTAACTGTCTCTCTAAAATAATAATTTGTCACTGCCGGACATGGTGGTTCACACCTGTAATCCCAGCAGCACTTTGGGAAGCTGAATCGGGTGGATCACCTAAAGAAAGGAGTTTGAGACCAGCCTGGCCAACACGGTGAAACCCCATCTCACTAAAAATACAAAAAACTTAGCCGGACATGGTGGCACATGCCCGTATTTCCAGCTACTCCAGAGGCTGAGGCAAAAGAATTGCTTGAAACTAGGAGGCGGAGGTTGCAGTGAGCCTAGATCATGCCAGTGCACTCCAGCCTGGATGATAGAGCGGGACTCCGTCTCAAATAATAATAGTAATTGGTCGCAGCCAGCTCCAGGGAAAGGCAGTCTCGCAATAGACAGAAAAAAACCTGAAACTGGTGAAAAGGAGTTTCCCAATAAGATCTCAGAAACTGAGTGAGTGGGCTCAAGTTTGCACGTTAAGAGGCAGAATGGCAGAGTTTAACTGCTATATGACCACCTAGGAACATTTGGCTGGTAAGGGAAGAATGCCTCAAGTAAGCATGCGTACAACTCTAGTAAACACACATGCTCCCCTCCCAAGCGCTAGCAGGCCACTGAGCATGCCGACAGCCCACCCCAGGGGAAGAATCCAGGGAGAAGGGATGCAAGACCCCAGAAGTATGCCAACATATAAAACCCCAAGTCAAAGGTCAAACACTGCACTTGATCTCTCAAGTTACCTGCTTAGCCCTCTGCCAAGTGTACTTTACTTCCTTTCATTACTGCTCTAAAGCTTTTTTATAAACTTTCACTCCTGCTCTAACTCTTGCTTCGGGCTCCTAACTCAAGAAAGATTGAATTCTTTCTTCTGAGGAGGCAAGAATTGAGGTTGATGCAAACATGTTTGGATTTGCCAATGGTAGCAGTATGACTCCATATATTATTTTCTTTCTTTTTTTAAATACTTTTCAAAACTTTTTGACTCAATTGTTATTTTATTTTTATTTATTCTATTTATGTTTTTGTTTGTTTGTTTGAGACAGGGTCTTTCCTTCTGCCACCCAGGCTGGAGTGCAGTGGCACAATCTCAGCTCACTGCAACCTCTACCTCCCAGGCTCAAGTGATCCTCCTGCCTCAGCCTCCCAAGTAGCTGGGACTATAAGCACAAGCCACGAAGCCTGACTAATTTTTGTATTTTTTGTAGAGATGAGGTTTTGATGTATTGCCCAGGCTGGTCTCAAACTCCTGAGATCAAGCAATCTGTCTGCCTTGGCCTCCCAGAGTGCTGGGATTATAGGCGTGAGTCACCATGCCCAGTGATTGTCTTTAAGGATGGCTTAGAAACGGAAAAATGTTAACAAATTTGGCAGTTACTTTGGATCTATCACCTGTTGTCATAACTGGCTTCTGCTTGTCATCCACGTAACACCAGGACTTCACACAAATGGGACTGATATCATCTTGAGCCCTTCATTTATTTTGACTATAATTTATTTGGAGTGGAGACATTGTCTTTAAGAAAAGCATGTCATGTAGGTTGTCTAAAAATTAAATGCATTTAAACTTATTTGAAAGAATGCCTCTTAGTTTAAAACATATTTAAACTAAGTCCATCTTGTAGTGTTCCTGGAGAAGCTAGGTCTGATTGTAAGCCACTACTAGAAAGAATAAGACTGTCATCAGATAACTTCTACAGTGGAAACTACTTCTGAGACTAGAATATAAAAAGCAAGAAACAGGCTGAGTGTGGTGGCTCATGCCTGCAATCCTGGCACTTTGGCAGGCTGAGATGGAAGGATCGCTTCCATTCAGGAGTTTGAGACCAACCTGGGTAACATAGTGAGACCCCTATCTCTAAAAACATATATACATGTAATAAAAACATATATACATGTAATAAAAACATATATATATTTTAAAAGCCCCAAGAATCAAAAGTTAACTCTGAGTTGCAGTAAAGGGAAAGACCATGCTCATAGCAATGCCAGCATCTGAAGTGGAGCCTTATACATTTCATCACTTACAATGGAAGTAGTTAACTCTGAAAGAGACCACCAAGAGGGTAAAAGGAGACCAACTTAGCTGGGACAGAGAGAAAAAGAACTTTCAGTAGGGGGGTCAGGAGACTGGCAAGGTCACCTGTGGCTCTTTGTAAAGCAGAGTTATTTGTTAAGTCAGGGGTTCTTGGTTCCATAGCTGCCAGAACATTTGCTCTACTTTTCAGGCATCTCTACAATATTTTCCCCCACAATCTCCTGGGTGAAATGTCTATTTCCATTCCAAGTCACGCTGAATGGGAAAACCTTAATGAAAAAGGCCATTAATCACAGATCATCAGGAAATATACTATAACAATATTGTCACCGCTGTAGCAGGAAAGCATGGTGAGCCTTCCTGGTTATTGATTCCTGGTTATTGTTTAAGGTTGTTTTGTGATAAATAAACAGAGTTAAAATTGATAATGATGAAACTGTTTCATCATATTTCTCTTTCTCGTGTGTGTGTGTGTGTGAGTGTGTCTAGACCTCTTCTTTCCCCAGCATCCCTCTCTAATTCTCCTCCCATTCAACACATCAGTTTTCTCTCTCATTCGTTTCAGTTATTTATTTATTTGTATTTTTAGTAGAGATGGAGTTAACCATGTTGGTCAGGCTGCTCTTGAATCCTTGACCTCAAGTGATTCACCAGCCTTGGCCTCTAAAAGTGCTGGGATTACAGGCGTGAGCCACCGCATCCAGCCTCTCTCATTTATTTCTGTCCAGGGATTAAGTATTACTAACAAGATGAACTAGGCTGAGTCAGCCATAGTGAATCCAGATCCTAAGATAACCTCAAAAAAAAAGCATATCAGGGCAAGGACCGGAACCTAAGGGCTAATGATTTGGCATCTTCCGAAGTCTGAAGTTCTAGGTATTTTTCCAAATGCTACCTGAGGATTTCTATTGCAATTGTGCATTGCTGCTCTGCCAGACAGCTACAGTCAGCACCTTTGGGCTGACTTGGTTTCCGACCTCCCTTGGTTTTGGACCAGGCACTAGTCCTTGAGGAAAATTCAGACTCCTTGAAGGTGGTCTCATGACCCCACACTCATTCTAATCAATGCTGCCTCCCCTTCTGCCTACTCTTTTTTCCAAACTTTGTCTGCTGCCCTGACCCATAAGGACACTTACAATAACTATGCTTTCAGGAGGAAAGGCTTGGTGGGAATTATAGGGTATTATTATTATACAGTATAGGGTAATTGTTGCTTTTATAACCTGCTTCAGATAATGTTTTTTATTCAATAAATGACATAGTGAAAGGGGGTCCTTAAAGATACTTTGATTTAGCACACTTTGTGCTCAAACTGGAAAAAAACAAAGCAGCAAGGCCTTTTATAAGGCTGTGTATTATAACATGGACTTCCAAAATAGCTCAAGTGTTGTTCAAGCAATAGATATTTTTCATGAAAGAATGTTCTTTGACCCACAGAGGCAGATTAGCACCCACAAATACCTTTGGCTCTCAAGACTTTTATCCACATAGAAGAAAAAAGTTACTACCTCTGAAGTTGAAGGTATGGTGGGGGACAACTTAATAGAACCATCACTTACTTCTATTTAGAATGTATGTTTACCCCACAGGCAAATCAGAGAATAGAGGGCATCTCAGGATGTACCCAAGATAGAAGCCATTCTATTGCCAAGTTCTAGTGGCTTAGTCTCAATCTCTGGGGATAAGAGACAAAAAGTCATTCAGTGTCGTTTTGAAATTGATCCCATCTATGTGGGCTATTCCATATCTTCTTTGCCCTTTTATTACAGTTTAGATACACAGTAGCTAACATTTATTTGCCTCATATAAGCACTAGACTTTTTTTTTTTTTTTGAGATGGAGTCTCGCTCTGTCACCAGGCTGGTGTGCAGTGGCACGATTTCAGCTCACTGCAACCTCTGCCTCCCAGGTTCAAGCAATTCCCCTGCCTCAGCCTCTTGAGTAGCTGGGATTACAGGCGTGTGCCACCAAGCCTGGCTATTTTTTTTTTTCTTATTTTAGTGGAGACTAGTTTAACTGGTGTATGATATACACATACTGTTTACTACTTTAGAACACCCTGAGCAGTTTTCTGCTTGTGAAACCAGCTCAGTTTTCCTTGCTGTTGCTCTCAGCAGACAATATAGTCCATCATACACTCAGCACTAAAGGAAACACCCTCTCACACATTAATATTAGCTCAACTGGCTGAATTAAATTTACTGAATAAAGATTTTGTTGCAAGCACTGGGCTACCTTTCCTACCTATTGTCTAAGTTGACCTGTAATCTCCGCAAAACTGTTATTAATATTACACACAACGTGCAGATTACCTTAAAACGTTTAGCATATTGCTTTAATGCCCCATGGCTAGTGAATGGCTTGTTACATGCTGCCAAGCGTCTTATAGCCTTTTTTTTTTTTTTTTTTTTTTTTTTTTTGAGACGGAGTTTCACTCTTGTTACCCAGGCTGGAGTACAATGGCGCGATCTCGGCTCACCGCAACCTCCGCCTCCTCGGTTCAAGCAATTCTCCTGCCTCAGCCTCCCGAGTAGCTGGGACTATAGCCATGCACCACCATGCCCAGCTAATTTTTGTATTTTTAGTAGAGACAGGGTTTCATCATGTTGACCAGGATGGTCTCGATCTTTTGACCTCGTGATCCACCCGCCTCAGCCTCCCAAAGTGCTGGGATTATAGGCGTGAGCCACCGCGCCCTGCGGCATCTTGTATCTTTTGTTGTAGTCTGAGTCGAAAATGTGAGTCAGGGAAGATGGCAGCTGGCATCCCCCAAGAGAATATCACAAAGAGAGCTCCCACTGGCACCTCTCAAGGTCTGCTTGTTATCACACCTATTGATGATGCCAGGTGCCAAGCTGCTGATGTCTGCCTTCTGCTGCTGCTGCCACAGCTGGTGGCATTGTCTACCATCATGGCAGAAACTGTGGTACTATTGCTGCCAAATTGTCCACCCAGAGTCCCTTGGTGGTTATTTTTGGTTTTTATTCACTCTTCTATTGCAGCCTCTTTTAGCAAGAATCCTGGGATGAGTTTTGAGGTTGGATTTAGAAGAGTGTATTACTTAGGGTGTCTTTGGCTAAAGTTACCATTCCATCTTCAGCTACAACTGGCTTTAAAAATAATATATATATATATATATATATTATTTTAAATAATAGAATTTATAAAAGCACATACCTGGAATTCCTTGGACTCTGCTCTCATCTATATAGTAGCTTCATCTTCAGACCAATAGTTCATTACCATAGTGCTGGGCGTCATATCTAGCGTAACAATGGCCAGAGGAAAAAAGTGGTTCACCTCTTCCTCATGTCTTTTTTAGAAAGTGAGGAAAGGGCCGGGCACAGTGGCTCACACCTGTAATCCCAGCACTTTGGGAGGCAAGGCAGGCAAATCACCTGAGGTCAAGAATTCGAGACCAGCCTGGCCAATGTGGCAAAACACCATCTCTACTAAAGATTCAAAAAATTATCAGGGCGTGGTCGTACGTGCCTGTAATCCCAGTTACTTGGGAGGCTGAGGCAGGAGAATTGCTTGAACCTGGGAGGCAGAGGTTGCAGTGAGGCGAGATCGCACCCTTGTACTCCAGCCTGGCAACAAAGCAAGACTCCATCTCAAAAAAAAAAAAAAAAGGAAAAGAAGAAAGAAAAGGTGGTGCTGTGGCTCACACCTGGGAGGCCAAGATGGGGGGATCGCTTGAGGCCGAAAGTTCAAGACCAAGCTGGGCAGTATAGCGAGATCTTGTCTCTACAAAAAAATAAATATTAGCTGGGCATCGTGATACACACCTGTAGTTCCAGCTACTTGGGAGGCTAAAGTGGGAGGATCCCTTGAGCCAGAGGTCAAGGCTGCAGTGAGCCAGGATCACACCAATGCAGTCCAGCCTGAGCTACAGAGCAAGACCCTGACTCAAAGAAAAAGCAAAGTGAAAAAAACTTTTCCCCAAGCTAGTCAGTGCAACTGCAGTAATGGAGCACTACCTGGGATGCCCTTCAGCTTTTCACAGGTGTCAGTGGTTATCAACCTTATCTGCATATTAGAGCACCTGGAGAAATTTAAAGGTTAAGGAAACCTGCGTCCTACTTCTGGATATTCCAAGTTAATTGCTCCAGGGAGTTTTCAAAGTTTCTCCAGTGATTCTAAAGTACAGCCAATGTTGAGAACCACTGATGCAAATAGAATCCTGATAATCTCACAACCCCTGGTCCTGCAGACTTGCCCAAAGGTGCCCAGACATGCTTAAATCCTGATGTGAGCATAGTCATAACCTCATTACCCTAGAAGGTCTGGTCTCCTGTGTTCAGAGAAGTTTACTAAATTACATCTTTTTTTTCATGCAAAAACGCTATATTTATGTATGTTGGTTCACTATACACTATCTGTATGTGCATGAAGTTTCATCTCCCCACAACAAATGCAAATGCTAAAGATACTACCATCCAGTTGTGGAAGACTAGAGCTATCTTTTTATTTTTCCGGCGCATCATAGGTTCATGGCTGAGACCCCTCTAACAAAAAGCAGATTAACAAGAGAAAAGCATACAAATTTATTTAATGTAAGTTTTATGTGATATGGGAGCCCTAATAAGGAAATGAAGGCTGGGCACAGTGGTTCATGCCTGTAATCCCAGCACTTTGGGAGGCTGAAGCAGGCGGATCATGAGGTCAAGAGATAGAGACCATCCTGGCCAACATGGTGAAACCCCATCCCTACTAAAAATACTAAATTAGCTGGATGTGGTGGTGAGAGCCTGTAGTCTCAGCTACTTGGAAGGCTGAGGCAGGAGAATCTCTTGAACCCTGGAGGTGGAGGTTGCAGTGAGCCGAGATTGCGTCACTGCATTCCAGCCTGACAACAGAGCAAGACTCCATCTCAAAAAAAAAGGAAATGAAGACCCAAAAAAAGTAAAATTTGTATGTTTTTATGGTATGTTTGATGAATGGACAGTCACAGAGAAATATATTGGGGAAAGGGGGTATAATCTACTGGCAAAATACTGGGGGGAATTTAGCAAGGCCTGTTTGTTCAGATTTTTTTCTGTGACCCGGTGTCTTCAGAGATAAGGATGTTCCTTTCCTCCAGGTATAGAGAGGGCACCTCTCACATGAGGGTCATATGACCTGCTTCAGAAGTAAGTCAGAAAAATCTTTCCTAGGTTTTATGACCTGCTTCAGGGGAGAAGTGGGGGGAAGATGAGAGTGACCTTCCTGTTTCTGCCATTTTCTCAAATTCCTTTATCTTAAAATATTCAGTATGCCAAGGTACCCTATTTTGGGGTAGAGAATTCTGAACCCCATTATGATCAACTCCTGTAGACTCCAATTATTCAACCAATAAGGCTAGAAAGCTTCCACAAATGAGAAGGCAGAACTGTTAAGATGTTAAGATGATGATGCTCAGGACAGGACATGCTCACCCAAAATATGAAACTATGGAATCTGAGAAAACAGCAGAAGCAGGAAGTTCTCTCCGGCCTTCTCCTATCTCCCTGGAAGCAGGTCATGAATCCTAAGAAGGTCACTCAGTGACCTTCTTCCTGGAGGAAAGTACTGAAGACACAAAGAGGCCAAGAAGAATCTGAACAAACGGGCCTTGCTAAAGTCCCCCCGGTTTGTTACTGGTAGATCATACCCTTTTGTCCTCCAGTCATACTTCTGCACAGCTCTCCATAAAAATCTACAGATTTTTCCCATTTCTTTGGGGCTTCATTTATCAAAACTCCTACATCACGTAAAACTTACATTAGATAAATTTGTTTACTTTTTTGTTTTCTTATTCATATGTCATTGTTAGAGAGGTCTCAGCCATGACCCCAGAAGTTCAAGGCCAGCCTGGGCAACGTAGTGGGACTTTGTCTCTACAAAAAAATTTTAAAAATAGTAAAAAATAGAAAATATGTAGTATTTGCCTTCACACAGGAAGGAATTCAAGCCAACAGAGTAAAGTGAAAATAAAGGAATAAAAGGGTGGCTATTCCATAAGCAGAGCAGTCCTGAGAGCTGCTGGTTGGCTATTTTTATGTTTTTTTTTTTTTATGTTTTATGTTTTTGTGGGTTTTTTATGTTTACTTTTATTTTTTTTTAAATCATATGCTAAACAAGGAATGGATTATTCATTCATTTTCTGGGAAAGGGGTGGGCAATTCCTGGAACTCAGTGAATTCCTCCTGCTTTCAGACTGTATAGGGTAACTTCCAGACGTTGCTATGACATTCGTAAACTTTCCTGGTCCTGGTGAGCATGTCTTTTAGCACGCTAATATATCATAATGAGCATATAATGAGCAGTGAGGACAACTAGAGGTCACTTTTATTGCCATCTGGTTTTGGCGGGTTTTGACTGGCTTCTTTACTACATCTCATTTATCAGCGGGGTCTTTGTGACCCGTACCTTGCAAAACCAGTCCTGCCGAACTCCTGACTCACTGGCATTGCAGCAAGGCAATGTCCTCACTACCTCCATCAATGTTGGGTCTCAGCAATGACCAGCCCCTGATAGATCATTGCACACGTGGAGCTTCTCTTTGCCTCCAAGGACTGAAGAAGGGATGGATGAACACTTGGCTGAGTTGGACCAGCTGCAGCAGCTCGGCTGAGGACAGGGGTAAGGGAGTTAACAGGGATGAAAAAGCCAAGCAAGGTCAAGGCTAAAGTTCTCCAAGGTTGCCTTCGGGCGAGAAGCTCTCTTGAGCAAGAAACTGTGGAACACCTTTTAATGAAGGCATCAACAATAGGGAGTTGGTCAAAAGCTGAAAAATAACTGTTTATTTTCTATTTATTCTTTTTTTGAGACAGGGTCTCATTCTGTCACCCAGGCTGGAGTGCAGGGGTGTAATCATAGCTTACTGCAGCCTCAACCTCCTGGGTTCAAGTGATCCCCACCACCTCAGCCACCTGAGTACCTTGGACTACAGGCATACACCACCATGCCCAGGTAGTTTTTTTCATTTTTTGTAGAGATAGGGTTTTGTTATGCTGCCCAGGCTGATCTTGAACTCTTAGGTGCAAGCAATCTATCCACCTCGACTTCCTAAAGTGCTAAGATGACAGGCGTGAGCCACCACATCCAGCCTACAGTTTATTTTTAATTATACACAAAATATTAGAACAAATTGAAAATGACTGGACGTGGTGGCTTACATCTGCCACCCCAGCACTTTGGGAGGCCAAGGCAAAGGATCACTTGAGCCCAGATGTTTGAGACCAGCCAGGGCAACATAGTAAGACCTCATTGCTACAAAAAAAAAATTAATTTAAAAATAAATTGTAAATAGTCACAGTAGAGGACAGACTGAATTATTTTTTAATTCTCTCTTTAGAAAATACTATGAAATCTTGGTCCCATTAAGAGATAATCAAAGAGTATGTAAGAAAAAAAGAAATTTTAGAGTATGTTAGGCAGTTAGTAATGATAAAAATATTAATACTGATTTTTTGTTTGTGGTATTTGTCAGCTCTTTAAAATTTGTAACTTGTAATTAATAGTTCTAAATAAATATTCAATTTTGTACTAGTTTTATATTTATAATTCTGCATTCTTTTTATTCTAGAGGGTCCCCATACTGTATACACTTTAGGCTCACAGAACCTGGAAGCGTCTAGATACAATATAAACTAAATATGGAATGAACAACTAGTTAGGAAATTCCAAATCTAGGAGGTTTTTTTGGTGTCTTTCACAATGCCACCTCAGGTAATCAAGTGCTTTACATGGCCAGTGGAAAGGAGTGGAAATAAAGATTAAGAGGTGTCAACAACAGACACCCGGCCGTAGATGGGCCAGAAGAACAAAATCTGCCCTCAGTCTAGTGGTATAGAGGAGACACAGACAAAAACCATTAGCAAGCTTTAAGCAAGGGAGCAAGTGCTTAAGACAAGGAGGCAGGTGTGTGAGCAGGGATATTACTTATCATTAGAAAGATGGTGACGGCTTGAACCCAGGTGATGCTTCTTCAGGATTGCCACTGTTTTGTGTTGACATTCACCAAGTAGAATGACCTTCAGGTCTTTGGGGCACTCAAAGTATGTAGGAGCCAGAGTTTCACTAGCTTCCCTAGCAATCCTTGCTTAGTCAATTGATTCCTATGTCTGCAGTCAAATACTATAAAAAACTCTAGGGGAGGTAAACTCCTCCCATCCTCTTGGCTTTTCAATGAATCATTTAGATGGGAAACATAAGCCTATTCAGGTAAAAAGACACATGAACTTCAGGCCAGGATCATAGTCCTGTCCCAAATATATGACTTTCTGCCCTCCCTCAAATAATGGGGATGGGCATGCGGGAGTGTATTTTTAAAACAAATGATTTTAATTCATTCACAGTTTCCTAGCAACCAGGAAAAAGCAAGTTTTCCTGATGTCTGTGAGCACCAGCCTGAGATGCGCAGATGCTCCAGAATGCCTCCAGAAGCAGAGAAAGAACAAAAGCACTGGAATCGGTCTCCAGTTGGTGAGCGGTTCTCAAAGGGGAATTTGTTAAGGGCAGGCACCTAATAGTACAGCCCCAGAGACCTGTACCACAATTGCAGGGGTGCAGCAGGGAACCTGCATGGAATGTGCAGATATTCTCCAGGGAATGATATTCCTATAGAATTTGGGGGCTCTGACTTCTAGGGAATTGTTTCTGTGAAACGGCTAAAGCCTGAGACAGCTGACATCTTTCCAGTACCTCTTTTGTGTGTGCTTTCAGCCAGCGGTCTTGTTTTCTTTAAAGCTTTATAGACAGAGAAGAGGGGTAATTGGCAGAACTCAAATCTAGCTGAATTAGAGTCTGTGCTAATGGCCTTCTTTAAAACACATATAGCTACTAAATGCATATAAATCACTGACTTCTACAGCTATAAGGAAGCTCTCCAATCATTCAATGCTTGTTTTACAGAGGAAGAAATGAAACTAGAGAGGGAAATTAATTTGTTCAAGGTGCACAACTAGTTGGTGACCTCACAGGCTCTTCTGACCTCCAGCCTAGTGGTTTGGGAGTGGGACATACACATATTTTAAAGATTTAAACCTTTGCATATTATACCACATTGAATGGCGGTGGTGGGGACAGGGGATGGGGAGGATGAGGGATGATCTAAGAGGAAGCTGTTACAAAACTGAGCAATGTAGATATTATAACTTGTAAGTCGGAAACTCAAAGGGCTTACTCAGAATTACAAGACAAGAATGGATTAAAGCACATGTTAAGTTGCCCACTCCCTGTCAAGGAATTGAGGTAGGTCAAATAGTCTAGCAACAAATGTTTTTCCAAATTATTGAATCAGGAGCATTGTAATGCATGCCAGACCTTATAGAGTTACAGAATTTTGTGGTAACAAGTGCTTTTGGCAATGTTAACGAGGCCCATCATTATTTGGATAACATCTGAGGCTGGGAAGCAGAAGATGCACAGCCACATCAATGAGTGTGGCTTTTCTGGGTCCAGGGCTCATTTTTCTCTAGGCAATGGGGCCACCTCTATGGCTTGCTGTATCCTCTCCCAGTTGACCCTGTAGGGAGCAATATTATTGTCTTGATACTTAATCAATTTCCTGTGAAATGCTCTTACTTTCTTCCCCACTTTCACCTTATCCACATCTCGTCCACTCCCCCAAAACTAAAGCAGATGTAGCAGCAGCAAGAATGATCCAAAATAATGAAGTTAGCCTAGGGAAGAATTCATTTAGATGAGTGGCATCCTGTTTGCTCTTTGCTTTCTGTTAGTAGAGCTGAATCAAATGAGGCTTAGTGTTTATATGATACCCTTTTCAAAAAACCATTTCTAAAGTTTGTTTTCCAACCATCTTTAGAGTAGTGATTTAAAAACATATACAATTTTAAAAGTATAAAGGGTAGTATAATGAACATCCATGGACTTAGAATTCCAGAGTCAACAACTATTAACATTTTGATAGATTTGTGTATTAGGGTTCCCCAGAGAAACTGAACAGACAGGATGTGTGTGGATACAGACACACACATACACACACACACACACACACACATATAAACATTAGGTGCAGTATAGGCTTAACTCTCTCTCTCACTCAAATATTTTGATTTTACAGAGTTGGCTCACATGATTATGGAGTCTTAGCCAGTCCAAAATATGATAGAGGAGGCCAGCTGGCCACAGACTCAGGGAAGAGTTGCAATTTGAATCCAAAGGCTGCCTACTGGCAGATTCCTTCTTGCACGGGGGAAGTCAGTCTTTTGTTCTATCAAGGTTTTTGACTGATTGGACAAGGCTCACTCAGATGGAGGGCAATCTGCTTTCAAAATCCACTGATTTAAATGATAATCTTATTTAAAAAAACACCTTCTACAGAAACATCCAGCATAATGTTTGAATAACTATTTGGGCATAGTGGCCCAGCCAGAAAATAAATTTAAAAATAAATAAAACATCACAGATAGAATTGATATCCTATTTATACCACTCCCTGAGTACCCCATTCAATAGTGATGATTTTTGATAGTCACCTTTTTGGTGACTTCAGACCCCTTGTGACCCCATCACCTGATCTTCAATTTCTGATTCAATGTCAGGGTGGGAATTGAAGACATATTTGCCATAACCACATGTTTTTTCAAGGACCTCCTAGCCATAGGGGGTTATAGATGAATTCTATGGAAAACTAGATTATGAGCCACTGAGCCAGGGTGAACTCATAGGGAGTTGAACGGTCACAGAAAAACCCAAATGCATTCAGATCTAGATGAATCACATCCATCTAGCCTGGATGGTTCTGCCCGAATAGACTCATCAGCTATCACACGAACCATTTTGGTTTTACTTGCTAGATTATTGCAAGGAAGTTTAAATTAAGTAAATAAGTGTTGGAAAAATTTAGAAGGAACAAAAGGTGTCAAATAAACACAAAGTTCAGTGAATGAGCCTCCAGGAAGCTTTCTGACCCTGAACCTGCTGAATAAGAGGCCTGAATGAGGCATTCCCTCGGATCCCTTCCAGAGCCTAGGACTCCATGACTGGTATTTGGAGTGATAGCATCCCTAACTCAAATTCTCTCTGATTTGCTGCTGTAGCCTCTAGGCTCAGAGAAGCTGTGTCTCCCCACAGGATATCAAATGTAGTGTTAGCTGCAGATACTTGCTCAGCTGGCTAAGCCTTTAACCATGGAAAGAAGGCTCATAAAGAAGGAGATGAAAAAGCTCTTGTAAGTATGATTGAGAATAACTTTCATTTATGACACTTGGCATTCGGTGGGTTTCATGTCATAGATGGCTTGGGTATTGGCAGCAGGTAAAAATCTAAGGAAAGATCTATTTCTGCACGGTAGGAGAAAGCCAGAGGATGATCTGGCCTCTCTCGGTCTCCTGCCAGGGAGGCCTCACATGTAGTGCAAGCCAGGATGCTGAAACTCTTGGGAGGATGTTTCTGCTGGCAGCCTGCACATTCTAGAGCCCAGCAGCTGAGCCTCTGTCCCAGTCAGCCTGGGTAGGCAGTATGTGCCGTTTAAAGGGGCTGGCCCTGCTGGTAAAAGGTACAGGAGAGACTCCTGAAAGGGCCCAGCATCTAACTTGCAGCCTCTGCTCTGCCTCTTTTATTGTCAGCCTCATCAACTAAGAAATTCATCTCCTTTTTCTCGACATCTGAACATTCCTTTGAAAGAAATATTTTCCTCCCATGGTAGTTTTCTTTGATTTGTACTTAACAAATGTTGGTGAAAGATCACAAACCATATAAAAAGAAAAAAAAATCACAAACCATATAAAATTTCTGTCTCATATGTGTTATAGACACAATAGTAATATCCTTTTCATCAAAGACCTTATCACGGTCCCCATCAAATATCTTTTCTCAGCCTACTAAGACCATTTTATTTTTATAAGTCCTTAAGAAATGCTGGAAGAAACATACATGTGTATACACACATATGTAAATTCATATATAGTACCCATGTACACATATATGTGTATGCACATATATGTGAGATTATATTGGCATCAGATTTTGGGAAAATGAATTTGACCCAAAAGGAAGAAGGCAACTTACCTTTCTAGATAATATGGTAAAAAAGGCATGCTGATGCAAGTCATATTTGTATTATATGTTAGAGGCCAACAGAATAGTAAAGAACAAACCACGATCAGGAATGTCAACTCTTCTACACATCTCACCCAAAGAACTGGAATGTCAAAAGTGATAGAAATACAATTTTATATCCAAAGAATACATTTAGGCTACTTCAAAGTATCCCGAAATTTCACAGCAAAATTTAAAAAATTTTTATCAATCTAGTTAAGCTTAATGACTCAGAAGAAAAGCTTTTAGAAGCCAGAAACAGACTTATTCTCCACCTTATGTAAAACTGTGAGATGTGCCGAAATCAACCTGGGAGATGCCACAGTCCTTGTCCTGCACCATTTCCTCTCTCTGACATTCCCAGGGTAGCACCTCTTTCTCGTCTCCCCTCATGGTGCTCATTTTACCTTCTTTTATTAAAAGTCACTGTTAGGAAAGGATCGGCTAAGGATAAACTAAAGTGGAATCACTAATAAGTTTTTATGCATTCCTCCTCCTAAGGGTATTTGCATTCTAAAGAGAAAACGCCTTATGACAAAAGAATACTTATCTATAGAATTTTATATATCTGGAATTGATCGACTTTGGACATGCTGCTTGAATTTAACATGGGAAGCAAATGATTATTTTAAACAGTGCGTCTCAATCCTTTCGGTCTTGTAAAACCATTTCTGTGTGTGGGTATTTGGCATATTCTTTGTTTTCCTGTAAATTCTGTTCCAATTGAGTTTAATATTTAGATAAATGTGATTTCAGTTAATTATGGTTATACATTTTAAACTGCAGCATTGTTGAATTGTCATGTAAACCCAAAATGAGTATTAACTCAGCTACCAGAGCATCAGCAACTTCTCTTGTATTTTGGCGGGAGATGGAGGGATGGGGAAGAAAGCCTCTTTCTACAGACTGAGCCCATGTCACTCCAATGGTTCAATGCTGCTCTCTTGCTTTTAAGGGGAGATTATATTGGCATCAGACTCCGGGAAAATGAATTTGACCCAAAAGGAAGAAGGCAACTCACCTTTCTAGATGATATGGTAAAGAAAGGCATGTTGATGCGAGTCATATTTGTGTTATATGTGTATTTAAGAGAGAGAAAAGGCATCTAAGTTATACAATTAACAAAGCTAATTTTGACACCCATGCCCCAAATGTCCTCTTCCTCATCTTCTCCTCACCCTAAGATTGTTCATATGGTCATTTCAACTCACTACCCAGAAAGCAAAAAGAGAATGAGGAAATAAAAATCATGAGAGTTATTTGCTATTTCAAAGATTAAAAAGGAAATTAATGCAAGGCAAAATGTTATATCCATGGAGTTAAAATTTTGACAAAATTAGCAATCATGTAGTTCTCAAAATAATTTCTTTACCACTTGCATTAGTGGGGGGAAACCAAATAAATTACATAACCCTAAAAATCCTTGATGTTATTTATTTTGAAACCCAGACTCAGGATCTGAAAGTTAACATCACAGAAATTAAGGAAGAAACCACATAAAGATTGAATTCAAAAGAAATTAGAAAACCCTCAGTTTCTTCACTGCCAATTTACTATCCCAGCACTAATAAAAAAGACTCTCTTCCTCCACTCCCCCCACCTCTGACTAAAGTAGAGTGAGGCTCACTGACTTTCAAACTACCCTGGAGCTCAGGAAATAGTTAAGTGTTATTCTCTCTGTACACATATTAAACAGAGAATTTAAGTAGATTAGAGCAGTGCTTCTCAAACTTTAATGAGATCGTATTACAAGGCTGTTTTGATTCAGGAGGTGAAGAGAGGGGCAGGAATTTGCACTTCAAATAAGCCAACAAGTGATGCCAAGGCATCAGACTTTGGATCAAGTTGCAACAATGGTCATGGTCCAATTCTTCCTGTTTATTTATTCATTTAGGTTCACTGTTCAGTTTGGTTAAGTCTCTGGAAGAAATAACTTCATTGTTTAGGAACTGTTAAAACTTTAGAACTCCTCTACAATAATTAAAAACAAAACCAATCTTCCCTTTCCTGTGTGTGGAGTCTGAAAGGAAAGAAGGAATATTTTGATAGACAAATGATAAATATGCTTATGGAACAAGAACTCTTAGGATTACTAGGAAAAGGTAGTCACTATGATAAAAATGAGCATGGCATTGGTTCTCAGCTTTTAACTATACGTAAGTGTGAGACTCTCAGCAAGTCACTTACTCAGGACTACCCCTCCACCGCCCCATCCTTGCCTCATGCTAATTCCTCTACCTGTAATGTCCTTCCACATCTGTAGACATTCTCATCTCATAAGCCCTAGCTCCAGTGAAGCTTCCCTCTCTGAAGCCTCCTGGGATTCTAACTATCTCCCCAGGTAAACATAAAACTGCCCATCCCTCCAAATTCCCACCACACTGCCCCTGTACTCCTGGAAGCACATTTCTGACATTCTACTCACTGAATCAGAAATTGTTCCCTGTGGCCCTCTTCCCCCAACCTTACCTCTTTCTATTTTAAAATTTAGGGAAGGCTCATGCCTATAATCCCAGCACTGTGGGAGGCTGAGGCGGGTGGATCACGAGGTCAAGAGATCGAGACCATCCTGGTCAACATGGTGAAACCCCGTCTCTGCTAAAAATACAAAAATTAGCTGGGCATGGTGGTACACACCTGTAGTCCCAGCTACTCAGGAGGCTGATGCGGGATAATTGTTTGAACTCAGGAGGCAGAGGTTGCGGTGAGCCAAGATTGTGCCATTGCACTCCAGCCTGGGTAACAAGAGCGAAACTCCGTCTCAAAAAAAAAAAAAAAAAAAAAATTAGAGAAACCAAGGCCCAGAGAGCATCAATTACTCACCTAAGGATATTCTGTGAGTTTTTGGCAATACCTAGATTTGAGCCAAGATTTCCTGATTCCCAGTTTAATATTCTTTCCACTGATCTCTCCTTTCTTTTCCAAACCACAGAAACCAGGTAACTGCTCTAGTGGGAGATAAATGTAATGTCTGAAGATCCCAAAATACTTCTGGCTGATTCATCCCTGTGAAGTCTAAGAAAAAAAAAATTCTGGCTGAGCATCAGTTTATTAGAGCTAATGATCCTTCCCATTTGGACATGACAGACTAGAATAGACTTAGCAGTGCCATTGTCATTGGGTCCAGGGACTTCTTCAGCCAATGTCTAAGCCTGTTTCTTTGCTCTCTGTGCTTCTGCTCCCAGGCACACTATGACTTGGCCATCAACGTTGCTTTGCAATGGCTGGAACCCTCAAAAGACTTAACTTGGCTGGAGTGGGAGGAAGTGTAAGTTGAAATAGGTTTGTTGCTTTGCTCTTTAATTTGTGGCTATGATTAATGATAGACGAAGTTCCAGCCCTAACATCTTCCATCACGAAGCACTCTGATTTGAAAATACTACAGGGCGTATCCCTCTTCAAAGAGACACCTGAGGAACCTCCACGGTTGCCAACTTGAAGAATTTATATTCTGTGAGATGAAAGACTTTATATTCTGTGAGATGACAGAATTTATATTCTGTGAGATGAAAGACTTTCTTGCACAGAATGTTGTCTCTTAAGGGGCCGAGCATGGTGGCTCCCACCTGTAATCCCAGCACTCTGGGAGGCCAAGGCAGACTGATTACTTCAGGACAAGAGTTCAAGACCAGCCTGGCCAATATGGTGAAACCTGGTCTTTATTAAAAAACAAAAATTCACCCAGCATGGTGGCGCACACCTGTAGTCCCAGCTAGTCAGGAGGCTGAGGCAGGAGAGAAGAATCACTTGAACCCAGGAGGCAAAGGTTGCAGTGAACCAATATTGTGTCACTGCACTCCAGCCTGGGCAACAGAGTGAGGCTTTGTCTCAAAAATAAAGAATGCTCTGTCTTCAAAACATGACTGCTTTATTTATTTGTTTGTTTGTTTGTTTTTGGAGACGAAGTTGCCCCGTCACCCAGGCTGGAGTGCTGTGGTGTGATCTGGGCTCACTGCAACTGGGTTCAATCAGTTCTTCTGCCTCAGCCTCCTGAGTACCTAGGATTACAGGCATGTGCCACCACACTCAGCTAGTTTTTGTATTTTTAGTAGAGACGGAGTTTCACCATGTTGGCCAGGCTGGTCTCAAACTCCTGACCTCAAGTGATCCGCCAGCGTTGGCCTCCCAGAGTGCTGGGATTACAGGTGTGAGCCACTGCACCTGGCCAAAACAGTCAGTTCTATGGGTAAAAGTTATGATCTTTTCCTAAGGCCTACCAAACACAAATTCTTAAGCATTTAGGCAAATATGTACCTGAGCTGAGCTATTCAAAGCACAGAATAATTTTCTTTCTGGGATTACCGGCATTTTCTCTCACATGTAGGGAGTGTTTGGGCAGACTCACTCAACTAGTAAGAACACAGAACCAATGAGGACAGGATCAAATAGCTTATTCTGGAGGCCTGTTATTTTTTTCTACTCAGTGGCTCTGCACTATACACCTGATCCTAGAGAGATGTTTAGGGTTTAGCTGCAATGAGAGAAAACCCAATTTGAACAGCCTTAAGCAAAAAAAAAATTAAAAAAAAGCTAGGGGGTAGATTTTATTGCCCTTGTATCTGAAAAGTCCTTGGGTAGGACTCTGTTAGGCATGGTTTAATTCAAGACTCAAACGACGTCACCAGAATCTACCTCTTGACTCTATTTCCTCAGGGTGGACACCATTCCTAGTTTCAGCCTGTTTCACTATCCAGAAAGAGGTGAATATATATATATATATATGTATATTCTTTAATCACATAATTGTGTCTCAGTGGCTGTTACCTGACTTGTCTAGGGGTAGACAGTGGCAGGGCAGGGAGGTGGAATACACTGACAGCTTAGTCCACAGTGTGTTTTTCATCTTTGGACTCCGGGGGTGTTGTCAGCTTCCCTAGAAGCATACAGGCTCACAGTGGGGTTAGGTTGCTCCCTCAAAGCAAACTGCCACATGAATGGGGAAGGATAATGACTGGCAAAACCATAAACACCCCCCACAGTGGCCAGTCTGCCAATCTTTGATTGCTGTGAAAGTGTGGATAGATGAGGCCAAGTTCATCACCATTATTGAAAGATTAAAAATTCAAAGTGTGGATTTCACCAATGGAGGAAAAATCACATCAGTTTTATTAATATAGATAAGTGGATAGCACACAGCCATTGCAGATTACTTACGGATTCTCATCACAACCTTAGCGGGCACCAAAAAGAATAAGAATAAATCCCCCACTTGTATTTCCTATTTCCTATTAGGAAAATGCCATTCCACGGCAGACCCACATATCCAAATCGTAGAGAACGAGAAGCTATGATTTTATCATCTTATGCTGGAATCTTAATGGTAAGGAAAAGAATGCTATTTGCCTATATGAATATTTCATATCTACTCTGAGCATTTTTATAGTAATGAATATTTACATTATTTTTCAACCAATGTTTCTAAATGTTTAGGAATTACTAATAGTGAATGTTTCATTTTTTAATGTAATAAAAAGGCTTTGACTTTTACACTGTATGTATTTTAGAGACGAAGAAAAAAGATACGCTGTTTGTTATGGGCTTGCAATATATGGCCTTTTCGTGTGTGTTCAGAACACTTCTATACCGAATTCCCTTTTTTCCATGAAAAGATTTAAAAAGAAGGAGAAAAAAGAAAAGAATGAAAAACATAACTAATTGGTATCTGGGAAACTGATTCATCCATTGTTCAGAAGTTATTTACTATATTTAGTACTCATGATACCCAAGCACAGTTTTAGACATACTGGAGCTATACTAGCTTTGTTTTGTAACAAAAGAAAAGCCATAGTATGATCATACTTTGTTATTGCCGTTTTTGTTTAACAGAACAGTATCCCAATTGAGGAAGTCTTTAAAATTTATGGGGCTGATTCTTCTGCCAATTCTGGTACCATCAAGGTAAGGGTGACCTGAGATGGTCAATATAAAGGATTTTTAGAGAGAATTTATTTAATGTAAAAATGTATCATGTCATATTTTCAGACATCAATTATGAAATAACAGTTTTATATCAAAAGGTACAAAACCAGACATAACCATTTCTTACTTAAATAACATGTTTGTAAAATGCCTTTCATATGTATAAGACCATTGGTAATAACAAATGTGTCTGTGTAAGGCTGAGAAGGGGAAGCAAAGACAATACCAGGCTTGGGGGCCAAATTTTACTCTGTCGTGGTTTTGGGTTTTTTTTGAGACAGAGTCTCACTCTGTCACCCAGGCTGGAGTGTAGTGGCGCGATCTTGGCTCACCACACCTCTGCCTCCTGGCTTCAAGCAATTCTAGTGCCTCAGCCTCCCAAGTAGCTGGGACTATGGGCGGGCACCACCAAACCCAGCTAATTTTTGTATTTTTTGGTAGAGACAGGGTTTTGCTACATTGGCCAAGCTGGTCTCAAACTCTTGACCTCAAGTGATCCGCTTGCCTTGGCCTCCTGCATTACTAGGACTACAGGTGTGAGCCACCATACCAGACCTCTGCTGTGTTTCTAATTAATGTAATTTCTCACTTACGCTTTTTGTAATGTAGATCTGATATGTCCACACTCTTCTCTTCTACGATGTACTGTATCTCCCAGAACTAGGACGAGATCCACAAGGCTCATTCTCATGACAAATTCCCTATTTTATTGTTGATACATCTTCCTTTCCCACAACACTACTTTTTTAAAAGACTGGTCTACTACTGATCTCAAATTCCTGGGCTCCAGTAATCCTTGAAATCCTGGACTTAGCCTCCTAAGTAACTGGACTACAGGCGTGAGCTCCACTCCCAGCTCCTCCCATGAAAGTACTTTGAAATCACTAATAGTAGAAGCAGCAATGACCTGGGAGTTCAGAGAGCTGGGTTTGAGTTCTGACTCCACTACTGTGAAGCCCTAGATGCACCCACATCCCACTTTGGGCCTCCGTATGACTGATCTTAAAAAAAAAAAAAAAGGGTGTTCTGAATAATTTTTAAGACCACTTTCATTTTTGTCATTTGTAAATGTATGACCGTTAAGTAAACATTTAATTATGAACTGCTATTTAGAGGTGAACTACTGATCCCTTCACCTTTGGATACCTCTAGAAGAGGGAAGAGGAAAGGGAAGGTGGGGTGGCAAGGGGCATGCAGGGGGAGGAGGGAAGGGGGAACCAACGCCCTCATGCCCAGGTCTTCTACTCACACTGTGGCCTTCCCTGCCCCCACCTGGATTCAGAAGGGAGGGCAGGGCAGGGGCAGCGCTGTGGCCACGGGAATGCCTGCCTCCCTTGCTCTTTCACTGCAGATCACAGTGCAAGCAGTGGGGTCATGTAGAGGTCAAGAGCTTACCAGATCCACCTTAGGAGTCAAGTGTTTATATTGAAACCAACCTTCCTATTACCTTAATCCATATGTTACCTGACTATAGTCCTGAGACTCAAATGTCCTTGATCACTGTGAAAATCAGAACTTTCTCTTTGATCCCTCTAGTTTCAACTCATTTCATTCATTCATTCATTCATTCATCCATCCATTCATTCATTCATCTGTTCATTCAGTATAATTGTAGGTGCAGAGGATGCAATGGTAAGCAAGTCAGACAAGATTACTTTTTAAAGACTTTTTTTGTAGGCTGGGCACAGTGGTTCACGCCTATAATCCCAGCACTTTGGGAGGCTGAGGCAGGTGGATCACCTGAGGTCAGGAGCTTGAGAACAGCCTGGCAAACATGGTGAAACCCCATCTCTACTAAAAATACAAAAAATTAGCCAAGCATGGTGGCAGTCACCTGTAATCCCAACTACTGGGGAGGCTGAGGCAAGAGAATCACTTGAACCCAGAGGGCAGAGGTTGCAGTGAGGCCAGATTGTGCCATTGCACTCCAGACTGAGCAACACGGCTAAACTCCATCTAAAAAAAAAAAAACACGTAAAGGTACTAGAAGAGGAAGATAGGCCATGTAGAGGTGGACCAACCAATCTCTACCTATTCATCTGATCACTCATTTATTAATTGAAGAGCCTTTGTTCAGCACCTTCATTGAATATCATATATGCTGACTTCTCTTTTTAGTTTTGGTTTTTTTGAAACAGAGTTTCCCTCTTGTTGCCCAGGCTGGAGTACAATGGTGTGATCTTGGCTCACTACAACCTACACCTCCTAGGTTCAAGCAATTCTCCTGCCTCAGCTTCCCAAATAGCTGGGATTACAGGTATAAGCTACCACACTCAGCTAATTTTGTATATTTAGTAGAGATGGGGTTTCATCATGTTGGTCAGGCTGTTCTCGAACCCCTGATCTCAGGTGATCCACCTGCCTCAGCCTCCCAAAGTGCTGGGATTACAGGTGTGAGCCACCTAGCCTGGCCGCTTGTATTTGTTTATTGCTATGTGATGTGAACAATGGCTCATTTATATATATATATATATATATATATACACACATAATATGTATACATACATATATATGAAACCAAGAAGCAGGCTGTGTGATGTTAAGCACTAGGATTCCAAAGCCTGGCTTCCTGGGTTTGAATCCCAGCTCCACCATTTACAAGCAGAATAATCCTGGGCAAATGTTCTAACCTCTGTAATTCTCAATTGCATTTGTAAAAACAGGGATGAGAAGATGAGGGTTGTTGTAGGATGAAGTAAGTTAGAATCAATGAAGCCCTTTGTGTCTGTCTGGCACATGGTAACCTCCAAATGACAGCTTTAATTAAAGTTCTGGTACTCAGGGGATGGGTATCTGATTTATTCTGTGTTCCTCTAAATCAGGATTTCTCATTTTTGGGCCAGATAATCTTTTGTTGTATGTGTAGGTGGTGGAGGTCTGGAGGTGTCCTGTGCATTGTGGGATGTTTCACAGCATCCTTGGCCTCTACCCATTAGATGCAAGTAGCTTCTCTTCGGTTGTGACAATTAAAAATGTTGGCCAGGTGCGGTGGCTCACACCTGTAATCCCAGCACTTTGGGAGGCTGAGGCGGGAGGATCACTTGAGATCAGTAGTTTGAGACCAGCCTGCCCAACATGGTGAAACCCCATCTCTACTAAAAATACAAAAACTAGCTAAGCATGGTGGTGAGCACTTGTAATACCAGCTACTCGGGGGGCTGAGGCAGGAGAATTGCTTGAACCCTGGAGGTGGAGGTTGCAGGGAGTGGAGATGGTGCCGCTGCCCTCCAACCTGGGCGACAGAGCAGGACTCTGTCTCAAAAAAAAAAAAAAAAGAAAAAAAGGCTCTAGACTTTGCCAAATGTCCCCAAGGGAGGCAAAATCACATAAGATTGAGAACTACTGCTCTAAATATTCAAAAATTAAATAGCTAATCAAGCATCCACGTGTATTATTAACACAATGTAAACTCTGCCTCTTTTGGAAAACCAGTGATCACAGAGGGTGTAATTTGAGTTACCAACACCAGAACCTAAGAGCCTGAGGATCTACCTGTGAGCTTCACAAGCTCCTCCCACCTCCAGAACGCCAGCTCAGACTGTACTCTTATAACTACACATCAGCTGCACACAGGGACTTTTGCCACATCTTGAATAAGGAATTAGCAGGACCTCTCCTTGGAAATATACCATTTCAAAGACTAAACTGTAAGCCTATTTTAAAAGAGTCTTTTTGGGATTTAACATAATTTCAAAAAAATGGTTTTAACTAGAAAGAGGAGTTTTAAAAAAAAGATATTGCTGGAGATTCTTCTTTAATTGCTGCATATATCTGAATGACCTTTCATTCCTTCCAATGAATTGTCTCCTAAGCAACAGCTAAAATCCTTCCCAGGCAAAAGCTTAAAACCCTGTTAAATGCGAATCAGATTCTGTAGAATTTCCTGCAACTGGAATTGGCCTCATGACACAATGTGGGTACTGTGCTAGGCCTGACGGCTGTCTCCAGAACTATATGCTGCCACCTGATGGTAGAAAGGCGTCATAGGCGCGGGGTTGCCCAACTCTGTTAGCTGAGAGGGAGTTGGTTTTGCTAGCTTTTTTCTGCTGAGGATTCTGGATTCATAGAAAAAATTCAACTAAGGGCCTTACACAAGTGATGGTTATTGACAACTAGCCCGGATAAATATAGAATGTCTTACTCTTTTTTTTTTGAACCCAGGCTGGAGTGCAGTGGTGTGATCTTGGCTCCTGCAACCTCCGACCCCTGGGTTCAAGGGATTCTCCTACCTCAGCCTCCCAAGTAGCTGGAATTACAGGTACTCATGACTGTGCATGGCTAATTTTTTGTATGTTCAGTAGAGACGAGGTTTTGCAATGTTGGCCAGACTGGTCTTGAACTCCTGACCTCAAGTGATCCAACTGCCTCGGCCTCCCAAAGTGCTGGGATTACAGGGTGAGCCACTGTGCCGACTATGTCTTACTCAATTTTAAACTGAAGAAAAGAGAACATAAATCTTCCTTCAACAAATCAAACACAAATAAAAATATTCTCCAGCTCCATTTGATAGAGAAAGAGGGAGATGGAGAGAGTGGAAATGAGCACATAAGAGAGAGGGAATAGACAAAGGCAGGTGGTCAGACAGCACTAGAACCTCTGCTTTCTTGCTTCTCTTTTTTTCTTTCTTTTATTTTTTGGAAACGGAGTTTTGCTCTTGTTGCCCAGGCTAGAGTATAATGGCACAATCTTAGCTCACCGTAATCTCCGCCTCCCAGGTTCAAGCGATTCTCCTGCCAGCCTCCCAAGCAGCTGGGATTACAGGCATGTGCCACCATACCTGGCTAATTTTGTATTTTTAGTAGAGACAGGGTTTCTCCACGTTGGTCGGGCTGGTCTTGAACTCCCAACCTCAGGTGATCCACCCACCTTGGCCTCCCAAAGTGCTGGGATTACAGGCATGAGCCACCGCACCCGGCCTGCTTTCCTTCTTTCTTCATGAAGCTGGACCCCGGCGTCTGACTGGCTGTCATTCAAGTCCATCCTAACTGACATCCAAGTCCAGGGCATGTCACAGGCAAACAGACTGATGTCCAGTCCCAGCTTTGTCACTTGCTAGCTGTATGTCTTCGCATAAGTTATTTCTCTCTGATTCCCAATTTCCCCATATGTAAATAGGCATGTCTAAACAGGCATGATTACACTTACCCACACACGCTTGATTGCTCTGAGGACTCAGTGAAACCACAGGTATTGAGCACATGATGGTGGTACCAGGGGATCTTCCATATTAGTGCTGTTATTTCCAAGTTCACCCCCACTCGGAATAGCCAGCCTCCTTCCTCCTGATAGCAGCTTGGTCCCTTTGTGATAGGCCTGGCTTCCACCCTCTCACACTTACTCCAATAATTTGCCAAGTGTAACTCTGACCGAATTGTGCAGAAATTTTAAAATGTTTTCACAGTCAGGGGAGGGACCTATGTTTTAAACAAATATGCAGTATTGACAGATCTTAATCATGAGGAATTGGCCGGGCACAGTACCTGTAATCTCAGCACTTTAAGAGGCTGAAGCAGGAGAATCACTTGAGCCCAGGAGTTCAAGACCAGCCTAGGCAACATGGCAAAACCTATCTCTACCAAAAAATACAAAAATTAGCCAGGCATGGTGTTGTGTGTCTGCAGTCCCCGTGTCTTCAGAGTCTGAGATGGGAGGATCATTTGAGCCTGGGAGGTAGAGGCTGCAGGGAGCCATGATCTCACCACTATACTCCAGCCGGAGTGACAGAGTGAGACCCTGTCTCAAAAATTAATAATAATAGTAAAAGAGGGATTAAAAACAAACTTTCAATATTAATTATGTCCAAATGAACACTTAACAATATATATTTAAAGGACAAAGACCAAGCAAACAAACAAATCCAAGTGTATAAAGGGAACAGTATCAACAGTTTTAAAGCTCTCTGTGTACCCTCTCCTGTCTCATACCCTTTCTTTCGCCATAGGTTACCACTATTTTGAATTATGTGTTTATTATTGTCTTTTCCTTCTTTATAGTTTTACCACATATGCATCTCTAATCTATATATTGTTTAATTTGCACATTTTTGAGTTTCTTATAAATAGGATATTAGCAAATCTGTTATTTAATGGCTTCCTTTTTTAATTCAACATTATATTTCAGAAACTTTTTCATATTGCTGCACATAGCTGTAGTTTCTTTTCATTATATACAGTATTCCACTCTATGAATATACTACAATGTTGTCATATGTTTTTCCTTTTCAGGCACTTGAGTTTTTTTTGCTTGTTTTTTTTTTTTTTTGAGACAAAGTTTCACTCTTGTTGCCCAGGCTGGAGTGCAGTGGCACAATCTCAGCTCATTGCAACCTCTGCCTCCCAGGTTCAAGCGATTCTTCTGCCTCAGCCTCCCGAGCAGCTGGGATTACAGGCATCCGCCACCACACCCAGTTAATTTTTTGTGTTTTTAGTAGAGACAGGGTTTTGCCATGTTGGCCAGGTTGGCCTCAAACACCTGACCTCAGGTGACCCACTGGCCTCGGCCTCCCAAAGTGTTGGGATTACTGGCATGAGCCACTGCACCTGGCTGAGTTATTTCTTGCAAAGGCAAGAAGAGTTGCACAGCAAATGAGTTTCTGAATGGTATAAGCTTAGGAAGGAAATTGCTAAGCCATGGATATAAGCATCTTCAACTCTCTATATAAAGCTAAATTGCTTTCCAAAATAGTTGTACCAATTGTACTTCTACCAGGAATGTGGGTTATCTACATTGATATTTTCAGGCTTTTTCGGTTTTGTCAGTCTGTTTAGTGTATTGTGGTATTTCACGGTGGTTTACATTTGCATTCCCCTGATTACCAATGGACAATTATTCATATGTTTCTTCTTCTGTAAGGTGCCTGTTAAAGATTTTGAACCAATAATTCTGCACTGGGTGGGCAGGGGGAACAGTGCCAGTAAGGGAGAGTGGGCGTGGGTGGACATCACGATACATTTCTTGGAAGGGGTGATATTTGAGCTACATGATAAAGGAGAGGTAGGTGTCTCTAGGCAGAAAAGGAGGAAATGGGTAGAATGGAAACTATGTGAAGAGTGTCAATGCATGACAGAGTATTCTAGGCAATGGGAATCAAATACAGGAACAAAAGGCCATGTGTGCAAGTATGTGTTCATATGCTTCACTTGCCTCATCAATGGACTGTGAGTACCTAAGGATTCTCAGTTGATCAAACAGGCCAAATGCTGTAAATAGCAGGTGTTTATGCTGCAGAGGATGAACAGATTTTTAAAGTAGGACTGTTTTCCTTTCAGGTTCCCCGAGTTTCATCTCTCCACCTCTCCTTGCACCCCTTTGCCATGTTAACAGCACCCAAAGCGGCAGAATACGCCCGCAAACAGAGTAAGCCTGTTTACTTTCATCTGCTTAGAGAAATGTAAGTAAAATTAGGAAGTGGGCTCACAAGGTAAGGTTAAAGTTATAATGGGAATTAGATTTCTGTGTCTGCTTGAATTTTAAAGAACCAGGAGCTCTAGGGCTTGATTTCCCTCCATTACCGAAATCAAGGAAGTCTTATTTCTCAGATGCTCTTTGGTGATGGGAGCAAAGCACTCCTGACGCAAAGGACTAAGACTATGAGTGGGCTGGACAGGGCAGCTCACACTGGTAATCCCAGCACTTTGGGAGGCCGCACTGGAAAGATCTCTTGCACCCAGGAGTTTGAGGCCAGCCTGGGAAATTTAGTGAAACTTCATCTCTACAAAAATAAGCCCAGAGTAGTGGCTCACTCCTGTAACGCCAGCACTTTGGGAGGCCGAGATAGGTGGATCACATGAGGTCAGGAGTTTGAGACCAGCCTGACCAACATGGTAAAACCCCACCTCTACTAAAAATACAAAAATTAGCTGGGTGTGGTGTCAGGCACCTGTAATCCCAGCTACTCCAGCAGCTGAGGTGAGATAATTGATTGAACCTGGGAGGTGGAGGTTGCAGTAATCTGAGATCACCCCATTGCACTCCAGCCTGGGCAGCAAGAGCAAAACTCTGTCTAAAAAAAAAAAAAGCAAAGAAACAAAAAAGAAAATAAAAATAAAACAGCTGACCATGGTGGCATGCTCCTTTAGTCCCACCTACTCAGGAGGCTGAGGTGGGAGGATGGTTAGAGCCCAGGAGGTGGAGGCTGCAATTGGCCATAATGGAACCACTGCACTCTAGCCTGGGTGACAGAGCAAGACCTTGTCTCAAAAATAATTAATGAAATGAAATGAAACTGTGGATGGACACATTTAAAAAAATTTTTGTGTACAGTTATGGTTACTATATCTATCTGTAGGTGTCAAGTCAAGAAAGGGAACAACAAACAAAAATGCCACCAGCAGCTCTACAAAGGAAGCAAATGCCACAGAATGGAAATCAAGTAGAGGTTTTCAGACACACAGCCAAAGAACAAAGCAGGTGTGAAATCGTGAATTGGACCAAACTGATACTAGATATTTTGGAAATATTTTCCTGATAGTGTGGTTAAAAGTCTAGCCTTTGGAGTTAGATGCTCTGGGTTTGAATCTCGAGCCCACCACTTACCAGCCGTGTGACTTCAGGCAAGCTACCTAAACTCTTCTGTGCTTTAGTTTCCTCCTCTGCAAAATGGGAAGAACAATGATACCTACCTCTTCAGGTTGTTGGGAAGATTAACTGAGATTATTTATGTTAAAAGTTTAGAACATGCTTAACACAGAGTAAACCCCAAATAAATACTAGCCATTATTATCTTTTCAGCATTTGAAAAATATTATTCACAAGTTGTTACTCTGTAGATGCAAATAAGTATGTTGAGGAGAAAGTTTGTGTTAGTATCTGTATCCCAAATGTTCCTATCCTTGATCCCTCTCTCAGTAATAATAACTTTCTTTTTTCCTGCTTAATGTCTCCCCTGCTCCTGCCCTGTCCATCTAATTCCTGATTTTTATGTGGTGGAATTCAGAGAATGGTCAGAGATGGAGAGGGCTGGAAAGAAAGGAGAAAGGGAGGAGGGCTCTTTGTTCTTCCAGCTCTGGGTTCTCAGCTGTAATGTGCAAAGTGAAAAGAAAATTTAAGAAGTCAGGGAGACTTCTCTGATCAACATAATAAAAGCTGAGAGGGGAGAGAATCGGAAAAGTGGTACAGGGTGGGCGTCTGGGATATTTTAGAGTTTTGTTGAATGAGAGGTGTTAGCTACACTGGAGGGCAATAAGGTAGAAAACGGGGAAGGGAGCTTTGAGAACTGATACACTGACTTATGATTGGGCTTACATCAGGAAACAAGTGACATTTGAAAATTATTTAGTTTGGCTGTTGTACCATGCTTTTGTGTGTGTGTGCGTCTTTTTGTTTTTTTTCTTTTTGTGGAGAACAGGGTCTCGCTGTATCGCCCAGGCAGGTCTCAAACTCCTGGGCTCAAGCTATCCTCCCACCTCTGCCTCCCTAAGAGCTGGGATTACAGGTGTGAGCCACAGCACCAGGCTGTACCATGCGTTTTTAAATGGAATCTCTGAATAGACTGGACTACATGAGGCTTAGGATTTATTCAGATTTCAGAGGCAAACTATCTTCTCTGTCCCTTTTATCTGATTAATTAGAAATATAACCTTATCATAGCAACTGCTTTAGGAACCGACTGAATTCTTTGGTCATATCAGCATCTTAATAAATGTTATTCTGAGAACAGAACTATTATAACTAGTTGGAAATCATCACCATATTCAATTTTCCTTTAAATGCATGCTATAATAAGATTTGAAGGTATTAGATTTTCTAGAACCATATCTTTGTTTCTGAAGAATTTTTTGAAGAATTTGAAAATGAGGTCATTTTTTATACATGTTTAGAAACAGCAAGTTTTAGAAAGCAAAACAAAGCAACAATAAAAAAACGGTAACAACTCCAGAAAGAACACACACACACACACACACACACACATATAATCTAGACTTTAAACTTAATCACACACAAGAATAATCTCTGAAACAGGGCTTTATAGACCCCCAACAAGCCTCATCAATGGACCCCATGTAAGAAAAACCTAGCTCTAAAATTACTCATTGGTATCTTATTTTTAAATATAATTTTGTTCCATATATGTTTTCTTCCACAACCACTGAAGATTGTTGGATTCTTGATGGAAGCATATCTTTTATTTCCTTAGTATTTCTCACACGTATATACTTTGCAAGCAGCACAGATTCAGTAACTACTTTTGTTTAGTGAATTGGCAGTAGGTAGTAAGTGAATAGTCCTTAGGTGACCATTCTCAGATCTCTGGGCCCTGTCTGTAGAGATCTAATGCTCAGCTCTGGGACCAGATCTTTCTATAGGCTGACTGATGCTTGACAGCCCAGGAGTGTCAAAAGAACAAATGCCCATTTTGCAGTAGGGCCCCAGGTCCTGAGATGAATCCCTTCCAGAAAGGCCCTTTCTTAATAATCAAATAACAGAAAATCCATTTGTGTTTTTTCTTTCACACTTTATTATTTGTGTACTTTAGGCATTTTTCCAGCTCCTGGGTAATGTATCTTTTAAACTAGTTTTAAAAATTATAATAGTGATATATATTTATAAGTAAAATTTTCATGCCATACAGAAAATATAAAATGAAAAACAAAAGAATTCCCTCTTCTTCACACCCCTTTCCCACTTTTCAGAAGTAACCACTGTTAATACTTCTTGTGATATTTAAATATTTGCTACACATATACATGTAAATATACATATATGTATGTCTCACTGGTTTGTTAGAACGCTTTCTATATTAAAGGAATAAGTATTTTATTAAATGGATGAAAAATATGCTTTCGCAGCTTGGTATTTGAAGATTTTCATTTTAAATATTTGAGCTTAATGTTTTTCTTTTATGGGCTTGTGGATATTATATGTCTTTAAGCTGAAGAACAATTTTTTTTAACCTCAAGATAAACCAATGCCATATTCAGAATTTTTTATTTATTTCCAGCCACCGAATTTCTTCAAAGAGTAAGAGAAAAGAGGAAATTATTTTTTAAAAAAATCTCAGCCGGGCACAATGGCTCATGCCTGTAATCTCAGCACTTTGGGAGGCCAAGACACGCAGATCACTTGAGGTCAGGAATTCAAGACCAGCCTGGACAACATGGCAAAACCCTGTCTCTACTAAAAATACAAAAATTAGCTGGGTGTGGTGGTGCATGCCTATAATCCCAGCTACTAGGGAGCATGAGGCACAAGAATTGCTTGAAGCCGGGAGACAGAGGTTGTAGTGAGCCGAGATAGCGCCAGTGCACTCCAGCCTGGGCGACACAGTGAGACTCTATGTCAAAACAAACAAACAAACCCTCAGTGTTCTGGGAAATAGCTTAAACAGTTTTTGTGTTGCGTTGGTATTAGCAGCTGATTTATTAGTGAAAATAGTTACGAACAACAACGTTTCCTAGGAAAGTGTCAGTAGTGGGCACATTACTAGGAAGTAAATTTGGAATAAACAGGACCATACTAAAGAGCTAGAAGACAGCATACTTCTTGAATCCAAACTACCCACCTAATAACTGGAGTGTTACCTAATCTCTCTATGCCTTAGCTTTTCATCTCTTTAAAACATCTTAACAGTACCTACCTCATAGGGTTGTTATAAGCACTAAAATAAGTTATATGCATAAAGGCTTAGAAAAGTGTCAGGACAGTGGTAAGCAATAATACAGTCTCTCCCTTTATCACCGCTCATGAAACAGTCACGCTATCGTGGAAGGAAATGAGGCATAGAGAGAGGACAATTTAAATTTAAATCTAAAGCAATACATCAGAAATTCAAAATAATATCCTAAAAGCATAATACATAACTGCTGAAAGGCCAAAAAATGATTTGCTTTGGGTAGGATTCGTTAAGTATAACTTTTTAATGTGAAAACAATTTCAAACATAGAGAACATTTGCAAGAATAATATGACAAGAACCCACATATTCCTTTTTGTTTGTTTGTTTGTTTGAGTAGAAGTCTCCCTCTGTTGCCCAGCCTGGAATGCAGTGGCACGATCTTGGCTCACTGCAACCACCGCCTCCTGGGTTCAAGTGATCCTCCTGCCTCAGCTTCCCGAGTAGCTGGGACTACAGGTGCGCACCATATGCCCAGCTAATTTTTGTATTTTTAGTAGAGATGGGGTTTCACCATATTGGCCAGGCTGGTCTCAAACTCCTGACCTTGTGATCCACCCACCTCAGCCTCCCAAAGTGCTGGGAGGCATGAGCCACCATGCCCAGTCACATATTCCTTTTATACAGAGTCACGAATTGTTAATGTTTTGTTTTATTAGACTCATTATATTCTCTCTGTCTTTGTCTGTCTGTATATAGATAAATATATATAATTTTTGCACCATTAGAAGTTATATATACTCTACTTTACCCCTATGTACCTCGATGTGTATTTCTTAAGAACAAAGTCATTCTCTTAGATAACTCCAGAATAGTTATCAACTTCAGAATATCTATTATTAGTACTTTTATTTAATCTACTCTCTATACACTAATTTTGTCAATTGACCCAATTATGTTATTTGTAAGCATTTTTTCCTTCTGTATAAGATCCAGTATGGAATCACAAATTGCATTTAATTGGGAAATATAACTCAATTTCCAAATATCAGAATAATTTCATGGAAATTCCTTTGTAATTAATCTAATCTATCTTTGTCAGTAAGTTAGTATCTGATATTTGAACTTGACTTCCTATAGATTTAAAGCTAATGTCTGTGTCCATGTTAAATTGATGTGCTCGATGCCTAAATCATCTTTTATTTTGTAGGTCACTTAGAAAATTGGAATTGTACCATGGAACTTCACAATAGAGTCTCTGGGAGCAGACGAAAAGCATCATCTTAAAACCACAGTTCTTGCCAGTACATTTTTCTTTACAATTAGTTTTTGATACAACTGCACTGAAGTGTTATTTTTGAAGTTGAGTTTTTTTCTTTTAGAAGCATATTGCATGGCCACATTTTGTTAAAAAAAATGATCTTATGCTACTTCACTGTGACTGGAAGACTGTTGGAGAATTCAGAGAGTATATAGTATTTCTGTGACAGAGCAAGCTGGCTTTGTGGCACATTTTACAAATGTATGGCACTGAACATTGCACAGTGTTGGAGAAGGAGGCAGTTTTCCAAACAGTTAATCCAAAATAAAATTAATCTGTCATTGATTGCCTTTACTGTGTTCTCATACGAAAAAATAATTTTAATCATTTCAATAAGCATTAAAAGAAAAATGAATACAGGCTCTCTCTCAGTAGACTATAATGACTACTAGGAGGGAAAATGTTCTAGTGTTTTAGTACCTTTCCAAAATGCTGATTAGGCACATGGTTTAGCCTGTCAATGTATGTAATAACAACTTGAGCACATGAATGTCAGTATGCATGATACATTTCTTAAGGTTTTGGTGTGCCATGTCTATAGAACAGTTTTCATCAGCGTGTGCAAAAACATGGGTGGGGGTTGTAGACTTTTTGTTTTTTTGAGATGGACTCTCGCTCTGTCACCAGGCTGGAGTGCAGTGGCGCAGTCTCGGCTCACTGCAACCTTCACCTCCCGGGTTCAAGCGATTCTCC
This sequence comes from Cacajao melanocephalus, assembly GCA_963573385.1. Taxonomy (NCBI): domain Eukaryota; kingdom Metazoa; phylum Chordata; class Mammalia; order Primates; family Pitheciidae; genus Cacajao; species Cacajao melanocephalus. Next base: position 83,996 of record CAUYLG010003625.1, read on the forward strand.
TGCCTCAGCCTCCTCATTTTTGTATTTTTGATAGAGACAGCGTTTCGCCATATTGGCCAGAATAGTCTTGATCTCTTGACCTCGTGATCTGCCTGCCTCAGCCTCCCAAAGTGCTAGGATTACAGGTGTAAGCCACCGTGCCCGGCCAGGGTTTGTAGACTTTCTGAAAATCGTGGTGTATTCTCACACGGAGATGTGGCCGGGAGACCAGTGCAACCTTTTCCACACTGAGTTTGATTATGGTTGTAAGTAAGATTTACCAGTAGGCCTGCAGATAATTAGCGGGGAGGCAGAGGAGGGAAATGCAACTTGTGATCCCTGCATGCACTGCCAGGTGTCTAATTTCAAAGGACTTCACCCAGTTTTCTTTTGTCTAACTCTGCTAGTTATGAGGAAACATTTTTTCCTTGGTAGCTATTGCTGTTTCTCCTTTTACCACCTGCACATTTGCCTTATATGCTGCCTGAGGATTTTCACAAGTGACATTGTAAATGTGTTTGCTAGCTGTGGTTAAATACCCTTTTAGAATCTCTCTGTGGGTCTAAAGCACAAAGGTGTTTGATTTCATCTTGCTACATACATGTGGAATAACAAAAGACAGTCTGGGGTTTGGAGCCATCCTCCACCCTTGCATATCTGAGGAGTGCTTCTAAATCAATAGGTTGGCAGCAATGGAGAATTCTCTTTGGCAGTCACTTGAATTCAATGAAACAGTGACACTATTGAAAGGAAAAACACAGGCAAATCGTCACACTAATTTTAAAAAACAAAAGCAATGCTAGAAGAAGGGTAGCAGGGGGAGGTGGGAGGGAAGTGGAAGGATCCCGTGGATGTTTCTGCTCTTTCACCCTTTCACAGACTCTCAGGGTATCTTTTTATTTTTAGCTCAAGTACTGTCTAATCTCCAGGCTAAATATACCTATTTCCAGTATTTACTGATTTTCAACCATCAGCTCAACATCATACATTTAAAAATTGATTTTATTATATTTTCATGTCATGAAATTGTTATATTTATAATATAATTTTTTTTTGCTGTCTGGCTGAAGATGGTAGATATAACAGAAATTAAGAAAATAGCAACAAAAAACAAAATATAAAAACACAAAGCTAAGCTCTATGATCTTCGTATTCATTGATTACCATGATTGATATGTTGGTATAGTACACACTTCTAATCTTATGTTTTCCCTACATAAATATAGGCAAAATATTTTAATCAGAACCATGTCATACTGATGAAGTCATTTAAGAAATATAATTGTCTTTCAATTAGAGGATTTTCTGTTTGGGATTTTTTTTGTTGCCTCTTCATACTTCCAAGTCCTTCTGGAACACACACACTTCTAAGTGGCCTCGGGTGGAACCACCAACCTCCATCTCAGCAGTTTCCACAGGCAAACACTGCAGAACGCTGGGCATGTAATGTATTTCTAGTGAGCCGCATGGGATGAGAAGTGCACCCTTTGTCTCCAAGGTCATAAGGGCTCTGCTGACTTTAATACCTTTCACTGGAGCTAGTGAGGACGACTGGAAAATGCCAGAGAGAGAACATGAGAGAGCCCCCTGCCCCATGATCTCAAATGAAAAAAATAAAGAGAGAACACAGAAATCCCCCTATGCACTACCCCCAGGTCCCTTTTGTGTTGTTTTTGCCAACACAGCAGCTTTCCTGCTATATATACCAGCTGTCCCTTTGTCCCCATCATACTAGATGCTAATCACCCGCTGTCAACAACCATGGGGAAGGTGAGCCTGTGGAGGTGCTGTGCCATGTCTATTGGGAGTGTGGCGTGTGGGGTTGTTCCTTCCAGCTGACTATCTACTGTCACCTTGTTTCTACCTCAGATCACCTTCTACGAGGACCGAGACTTTCAGGGCCGCTGCTACAATTGCGTCGGTGACTGCCCCAACCTGCGGGTCTACTTCAGCCGCTGCAACTCTATCCGAGTGGACAGTGGCTGCTGGATGATCTACGAGCGCCCCAATTACCAGGGTCACCAGTACTTCCTGCGCCGAGGCGAGTACCCCGACTATCAGCACTGGATGGGCCTCAGCGACTCGGTCCGATCCTGCCGTATAATTCCTGATGTGAGTCTTGCTTCAGCCTGACTGATGTGAAAGAATCAATGATCCATGGCCATCATTTCCTGTTTATAAAAGGCAGTTAATTCCAAATCAGGATGAGTATTCACAGTAAGACTAGCAAGACCTGACCCTCAAACATTAAAAAAAAACAAAAGTAACAATAATCTCTATTTTTATTACTGAAGGACATCAGTAATTGTTTCAGGGCATGAGAAATCACAACAGCCTTTACATTAAACTTGGTAGCATCTAGGTGATCCCTAATTTCTACATAAAAGTCACATTACTCAGTAGTAAAAAAAAAATCTATCTAGTTTATCTAGATAATTATTGTTATTATTATTTATGAGATGGAGTCTTGCTCTGTCACCAGGCTGGAGTGCAGTGGCTCGATTTCTGCTCACTGCAACCTCCACCTCCCAGGTTTAAGTGATTCTCCTGCCTCAGCCTCCGGAGCAGCTGGGACTACAAGCATGCACCACCACGCCTAGATTATTTTTGTATATTTAGTAGAGACAGGGTTTTACCATATTGGCCAGACTGGTCTCAAACCCCTGACCTCATGATCCACCTCCCTCAGCCTCCCAAAGTGCTGGCATTACAGGCATGAGCCACGGCGCACGGCTAGATAATTACTTTTTAATGATAAAAAACTTAACAGACTGTGGAAGAACAATATAGGTATAATGTATTCTGACTGCATTGAGAATTTTTTTCACTACATTCTAGGACATACTGGAACCTAGGAAAATATGTTTCAATTTGTATGGATTTATAATTTCCAGAAGTCATTATCAACTAGTTTCTTACAAATATCAGAGACAGACAATTGATTAGGATTTCATAGAACATGGTCCTCACCAAAGTGCTGCTTAATGTTTTTTAACCACATACAGCATGTGTTTACACCGATGGCACCAAATTATGTGGTGTGACAAAGAGATTCAATAATTGAAATCACAGCCAGCTCGGTGGCTCACACCCATAATCCCAGCACTTTGAGAGGCCGAGCTGGGCAGATCACTTGAGGTCAGGAGTTCTAGACCAGCCTGGCCAACATGGTGAAACCCTGTCTCTACCAAAAATACAAAAAAATTAGCTAGGCATGGTAGTGTGTGCCCGTAGTCCCAGCTAAGTGGGAGGCTGAGACATGAGAATTGCTTGAACCCGGGAGGTGGAGGTTGCAGTGAGCTGAGACTGTGCCACTGAAGTCCAGCCTGGGTGACAGAGCAAGACTTCATCTCATAAAAAAAGAAAAAAACAAATTTAAGCTAGAAAAATTTGCAGATGCACAAAGATATAAATAAAATAGGCATTTCTTTGGGGCAAGAAACTTAAATGGCACAAATGACTTGGCAAAATGTCACTTGAAAAGATATGTGGGGCCGGACGGGGTGACTTAAGCCTTTAATCCCAGCACTTTGGGAAGCTGAGGCAGGTGAATCACCTGAGGTCAGAAGTTCGAGACCAGCCTGACCAACATGGAGAAACCCTGTCTCTACTAAAAATACAAAATAGCTGTAATCATAGCTACTCAGGAGGCTGAGACAGGAGACTCGCTTGAACCTGTGAAGCAGAGGTTCCAGTGAGCCGAGATCTCGCCATTGCACTCCAGCCTGGGCAACAAGAGCAAAACTCAGTCTCAAAAAAAAGAAAAGACCTGTGGACTCAGTGTAAATATAAATCACTGTAAATCGTAATTGCAAAAAGTGACTTAAAAACAAGCTTGGTAAGACTCAATTGTGTGGAGTCAAAATGGAAACAAGAATTGAAATCCTCTCTACAGACTTATTGACCTCAATTGTGACGATGGTTGCTTACAAAGAACACACTTTAATTCCCTGTATTTTAATGTTTGCTTCTTCTACAACATCTCCAGTTTATTGATTAGGTCAGATTTATTTTAATATTTTTCCTAATTTGCTAGAATAACAACATAAAAAGTGGGATCGGGGAGAAACACTTTATCAACTGGTTTAAAAACCATGTTTCAACCAGGTACAGTGGCTCACACCTGTAATCACAGCACTTTGGAAGGCCAAAGTGAGAGGCTCACTTGAGCCCAGAGATTCAAGACCAGCCTGGGCAACATAGCGAGACTCCATCTCTCCAAAAAATTTTTAAAAATAAATTGGCCAGGTGCAGTGGTGCACACCTGTGATCCCAGCTACTTGGGAGGCTGAGGTGTGGAGGATCTCTCAAGCCCAGGAGGTGGAGGTTGTAGTGAACAGCGGTCCTGCTACTATACTCCAGCCTGGGCAACACAGCAAGAACTTTATCTCAAAAATAAAATAAAAACCATGCTTCATGAAGATGCAGACTGATTATGTCACTTTTCTTGACACCCAAGGATGCACGCTGTTTATTTTTCTTCTTGTGTTTATTGCCATGACAGACCAGCTCTCACAAGTTAAGGCTGTATGAGAGAGATGACTACCGAGGCCTTATGTCCGAGCTCACTGACGACTGCGCCTGTGTCCCTGAACTCTTCCGTCTCCACGAGATCTATTCCCTCCACGTGCTGGAGGGCTGCTGGGTCCTCTATGAGATGCCCAACTACCGGGGGCGACAGTATCTGCTGAGGCCGGGGGACTACAGGAGGTACCACGACTGGGGGGGTGCTGATGCCAAGGTCGGCTCCTTGAGACGGGTCATTGATTTGTACTAAGCTGTGACTGCCTTGTTATGATCCACATAGAAACACAATAAATATACAAATTGTGCCCCCCACACTCAGTGGCTCTTGTTTATCTTTATTTATTTATTTTATAACTTGTTTGTTTTGTTTTGTTATGGAGTCTTGCTCTGTCACCCAGGCTGGGGTGCAGTGGCATGATCTCGGCTCACTGCACCGTCCACTTCCCGGGTTCAAGTGATTCTCCTGCCTCAGCCCCCTGAGTAGCTAGGGTTCCAGGCATGTGCCACCACGCCTGGCTAATTTTTGTATTTTTGGTAGAGATGGGGTTTCACCATTTTGGCCAGGCTGGTCTACAGTGCTTGACCTCAAGTAATCTGCCCGCCTCAGCCTCCAAAAGTACTGGGATTACGGGCATGAGCCACCTAACCCAGCCCTTATCTTTAAATAATAAGTGAATTCTAATAGATGGCGACCACTGGCAACTTACCTGACCCTGAAAGATGTTTTGAATGCCCACTCATTTCCTAGTCAGGCAATGGTATTTACAGAATATCCATTCCTGTCATGAAAAGGAGAGAGGAGTGACAATTTCTGCCTTTCATGATCTACAATCTGAAGGAAAGAAGAAAGATGAGCATAACAAAAAATACTTCAGAAGTCACAGAAAGGAAAAAGTATAGGACCCATAGTGGCTTGTGGCTGAAATGCCAAACACAAAGGATTGCTGGAGGGATTAGGGAAGCTGAAGTCTCAGATAAGGTTAGTCAAAAGAAAATGCGGGGCAAGGCACCATGGCTCACACCTGTAATCCCAGCACTTTGGGAGGCCGAGGTGGGTGGATCACCTGAGGTCAGGCATTCAAGACCAGCCTGGCCAACATGGTGAAACCCCGTCTCTACCAAAAATACAAAAATTAGCTGGGTGTGGTGGTGGGTGCCTGTAATCCCAGCTACTTGCGAGGCTAAGGCAGGAGAATCCCTTGAACCTGGGAGGCAGAGGTTGCAGTGAGCTGGGATGGTGCCACTGCACTCCAGCCTGGGTGATAGAGCCAGACTCTATCTTAAAAAAAAAAAAAAAAGAGAGAGAGGAAATACATGAAGAGAGGAGGTGTTTTTGTTTGGTTTTGTTGTTGTTGTTGTTGTTTTTTTGAGACAGGATCTCACTCTGTTGCTTAGACTGGCGTGCAGTGGCGTGATCTCGGCTCACCAGGATCTCCGCCTCCCAGGTTCAAGCGATTCTTCTACCTCAGCCTCCCGAGTAGCTGGGATTACACATCACCAAACCAAGATGGGGTTTCACCATCTTGGCCAGGCTGGTCTTGAACTGCTGACCTCAGGTGATCCACTCACCTCGGCCTCCCAAAGTGTTGGGATTACAGGTGTGAGCCACCTCACCTGGCTGAAGAGAGGAGTTTTAAAGCGAACTTTCAAGTAGAGAAGGGCAAGCCTGCTTCACTAGGTAATCTGGTAGGAAAAGTGTTAAACCAAGAGTTAAACAGCCTGATTCCCCATCCTACCTCTGCTACTTACTAGTGAAGTAATCAACCCAGCCCAGTTTTCCAGGGACTCTCTCAGTTTTAGCACTTAAAGTCTTCCATCCCAGAAAGCCCCTCAGTGTCAGGTGAACCCAAATGGTTGGTTACCGCACTTCCTAGCTTATCTCTTTGAGCAAGTCACTTCTTACCTTCTATGTGCCTAACTTACCTTACTGAAAACTGTAAGTGATAATAAATTCCTGCTTCACTAAATCCCAGGATGATGACAATGAAATTATGGGAAAAGATTGTGAGCAAATTTTTTACCTTTAAATCATTATGCAAATATAAGAATTTGATATATCTGCGATGTCTTCTCAAATTCAGTATCACAATGTAGTCGTCTTCGTATTGGACTTCATTATGAATTTTTATCAAGACTAAATTATTGAAGACTCTGGCTGGGCACAGTGGCTCACACCTATAATCCCAGCACTTTGGGAGGCCAAAGCAGATGGATTGCTTTAGCCCAGGATATCAACACTAACAGCCTGGGCAACAAAGTGAGACCTTGTCTCTCTAAAAAAAAAAAAAAAAAAAAAAAGGACTCAACTATACGCAGAGTGAGCGACTAATATTTGCTATCCTACATATTTCTTGGATTTTTTCCACTATAATAGAGCTGCACATTCTTTGTATATGAATTTTACATCAGTGGAGTTCTTTATGAAACAAAAAGCAAGATGAGATACTACCTCACATTTACTAGGACGGCCATAATCAAAAAGAAAGTTAATCATGTGTTGGTGAGGATGTGAGAAAATTGAAAGACCCATACATTGTTGATGGGAAAAAATTTAACAAAAACAAAGTGAAATTATGTCCCCGCTTTGGAAAGTAGTCTGATAGTTCCTCAGAAGGTTAAACATACTTATCATATGTTTATATCATACTTTATATCATAGTTATCATATTACCTAGTAATTCTATTCCTAGGTATATACCCAAGAAAAATTAAAACATATGTTCAGCACAAATGCTTGTACACAAATGTATATAGCAGGATTATTCATAATAACTAAAAAATATAAGCAACCCAAATGTCCATCAACTGATGCATAAATAAAATGTGGTATATCCATAAAATGGAATACTGTTAGGCCTTTAGAAGGAATTAAGTATCAATTCATCTCATGCCTGTAATCCCAGCACTTTGGGAGGCTGGGGCAGGTGGATCACAAGGTCAGGAGTTCGAGAGCAGCCTGACCAACAAGGTGAAACCACATCTCTACTAAAAATACAAAAATTAGTCAGGTGTGGTGGTGTGCACCTGTAATCTCGCCACTGAGGAGGCTGAGGCAGGAGAATCACCTGAACCCAGGAGGTGGAGGTTGCAGTGAGCCAAGATTGCACCATTGCACTCCAGCCTGGGCAACAGAGCAAGACTCCATCACAAAAAAACAAAACAAAACAAAAATGATTTAAGTATCAACTCAAGTTACAATATGGTGAACTTTTAAAACACACTAACTGAAGGAAACCCATCGGAGATTACATATTTTATAATTCCATTTACATGAAATTTCCAAAATAAGCAAATAGACAATAAAGATTAGTGGTTGCCTACCCGCTGGGGTGGGAAAACAGAGTGATAACTAGGGAAAAATAGGGAATGGCTGCCAATGGGTACAGAGGTTTTTTTGGGGGGTGAGGATAATGTTTTAAAATTGATTGTGGCGTTGGTTGAACAACTCTGTAAATACACTAATAGCCACTAAATTGTACACTTTTAATTGATTTGTGTGGTATGTAAATTATATCTCAAATAAAAAGTATTCCATTGCAATTCCAGAATGTTAGTTTCTTTCCCAAATTTATATAAGCAAAAATAGGCTGGGTGCGATGGCTCACGCCTGTAATCCCAGCACTTTGGGAGGCCGAGGCAAGCAGATCACCTGAGGTCAGTTAGAGACCGGCCTGACCAACATGGAGAAACCTCATCTCTACTAAAAATACAAAACGTTAGCTGAGTGTGGTGGCACATGTCTGTAATCCCAGCTACTTGGGAGGCTGAGGCAGGAGAATCACTTGAACTCAGGAGGTGGACAGTGCAGTGAGCCGAGATGATGCCACTGCACCCAAGCCTGGGCGACAAGAGCAAAACTTTATCTCAAACTGATAATAAAGTAAAATAAAATAAATATGGTCTGTCCAGTTGACTTTTTTGTAAAAATTGATAAGCTGATTTTAAAATCCATATGGAGTTGCAAGAGACCCAGAATAGCCAAAACAGCCTTGAGAAAGAACAAAAAGCAGGAACATTCACACTTCCCAATTTCAAAATTGACCACAAAACAACGATAATCAAGATAGTGAGGTACTAGCATAAGGTCAGACACAGAGATGGATGGAATAGAATTGTGAGTTTAGAAGTAAACCCATTATATGTTTATGATCAACTGATTTTTTTTTTAATTTTACATACCCCTGGGTGGAGATTTATCAACTGATCTTTAAGAAAGGTGCTAAGATCATTCGATGGGGAATAAATAATCTTTTTAATAAATAGTGCTGGGACTACTGGATATACATGTGCAAAATGAAGCTGAACCCCTATCTCATACCATATATGAAAATTAACTCAGGACGGGGTGCAGTGGCTCACTTCTGTAATCCTAGCACTTTGGGAGGTTGAGGCTGGCAGATTGCTTGAGCACAGGAATTTGAGATCAGCTTGGTCTCAAATTTTTTGGGCAACATGGCGAAACCCTGTCTCTAACAAAAAATGCAAAAAAATCAGCTAATTGTGGTGGTGCACACCTGTAGTCCCAGCTACTCAGGAGACTGAGGTGGGAGGACCACTTGAGCCCAGGAAGTTGAGGTTGCAGTGAGCTGTGCTCATGCCACTGCACTTCAGCCTGAATGACAGAGCAAGATCCTGTCTCAAAAAAAAAAAAAAAAAGAAAAAGAAAAGAAAGAAATAAGCCTTCCACCAATTAATCAATTGGCCAATGCATTAGAATATATTGGAACTCCTGTTAAAGCCCAAGATATGCAGTACTGATAGGGATTGAACAGGTTATTTGGGTGCCAGACCTTGTGGAAATTAAAAAAAAAAGCATGACAATGGACCTACTATGACAAGTGTATAATTTAGAGACGATATAAGATCCGCACACCTGAAAAGATCACATCTGAAACAAACCATCAGTGCATGAAGAGACTGTTAGCTTAGGCCTTGAGTTCAATTCCCAGTTCTCTCACGCACTAGCTATGTGTACCTTTACAGACGTGTTTCTCCCTAGTGATCAGTACTGTGATTAGAATTAATGGACCAGGACCCCCGATTGGACTGGATGCTTCAGAGAACTTCACTCTGGCTTCCTCTAGCTGAACTCTTCCCAGTGGGGCAGGAGTCTGTGGGGCCATGGGACATGTCCCCACTTCTCCTTCTAGACTACACTCTTCATACCTGGATCTTCAAAATTCCCTCCATTTAGACCCAAGCTCACTTCTGAGACCTAAGAGGGAGTCTTCATCAGGCCTAGCCTCCCGGGGACACTGGTAGCCAGAGGCAGCTGTTTGAGGAGGGGGCATTTGGATAGAACTTGGAAATGTGAGAGAGTGGGAAGAAAGGAGGGTACTTCACAGAGTAGGGAGGAGCTCTATTATGCTCTAGGCATAATATCTCTCAAATATTTGGGGTAGTCCTGATGTTAATTGGACTGGGTTGGCTACATGATGCAGCTTGTATAAGATTCCCGGTACGATGTCTAGAATTTACTAGATACTCATGATACAGTTGGCTATTATTAAGTGTTATTATTTTTATCATTGTGAGACAAATGTGTGCTCCAAAGTTTGCTGCAGGTTCAGTCCTACCCATTTAAGCAAAAGCAGACATGGCATAGTTCAGCAGGGCCGTATCAATGATGCAATGATGTACAGATGAACTCAGCAGGTTTCATGTAGAAGACATATAGCTGGTTACCAGAGAGCCAGGAAAAGAAGTCTGCAAAAATCAGATTATAAGCTATAATATTTGTGTGGGGGAGGGGAGAGAAGGTAATGAACTTTTCCACTAAGGCCTCTAAAAGACCTCAGTTAATTTTAATGGCTTTTAAATGAATGACCGTTTATGGAAAAAGCCAGGGTTTTGTGAGATCTATTTAAATATTTTGATATACAAGCTTATATTAATCATCCTAGAGGGCTTAAATGGGTAACTTTTTCTGATTTAAATAGGGCCTGACTTTTTAAGAAAAAGTTTTGCACTTATTTTTAAAGGAAAAAAGCTGTGTATAACTTGAGAGTTAAACTCAGTATTCAAATAATTGTGATAAAAGGCTCAGGCACTGTCTTCATTGCCCATTCTGATAACACAAAGAGATGTCATCAGCCAATAAAGTATGTTTTGCTGCATTCAGGACCCAATGTCTCATTCCATGTACCCATCCATCTTCTAAAATACAAGGAAATGGCTGAAAATCTCTTTCATTATTTCCTTTCATAAAAATGCTGCTTATCACCTTTTCTTTTTCATTTTCACACTCTTGGTCAGCCCACCTCTCCTGTCCCTCTATATTAGCCATGCGAGGTAAGTTCTGCAGCCTTACTCGGACAGCTCTGGCTGTGTGCTTACCCATCCTAGTTGCCCACTTCCACCTCCCAGGGACGTCGCCACATGGTCCAGTGGCAGGCTTCTGGGTCATTTTTATTTCCCTTCAGCCTTCCCAGGTCACCAGAGACTGTACAGAACAGAAGGAAGAGTATCAGAAGCAGTGGATGCAGTAGAGGAGTGAGCAGGAGAAAGCCCATATCTGAACATATATGGCTTCTGTGTCTTTGAACTAGACATGGGATGACCTCATATGGGAGAGTAATTGTTTTCCAGAATAGAATAGGAATCACCAGGGCTCTGTTTATCTGCCCAATTAATTAATAAGTCATTATAGGGAATAGAGAAGTGTGGCATGATCCTTATCCTTGAGCTTAAAACCCTTTTGAAGAGAAGAAACCTGGAAAAGAAGAAACTGCATGAGGAAGACAATATTTAAGAGAAGCTGGGCAATAATGAGGTGATGCTGATGTTCAGAGAAAGGAGAGATGAATAAGAGCTGGATCTGAGAAGAGATTTCCTAGGAAGAGGACCCTAGATGGCCTTGAAGATTGGGTGGAATCTGGCAAGCTTTGGGGGAAGGGAAAGTGTTCTAGACTTACGGAACAGCTCCCATCCATAGGCCCAAATTATCATGGACACCTTGAATCTAGAAGGCAAAATAAGAAAAAAATTCTTCCTGGTTAGCCCTTTTTGGCTGCCATAACTTAAATCAGGTGTACCCACAGTTTTCAGGGTGAATTTTGTCTACTGTCACTGCTCTGTACTTAACCATAAGAATTCAATAAAACAGTGAGGATTAGGACATTTTTTTTTCTGACTTGTTCTTTATATTTTGGCCTTCCTTTTCCAATGCTTGAAAGACCTCCAAAGCACCATTATAGAAAATATACACAGCTGTAACACAATGAAGAATAAAAGTTAAAATATGCACACACACACACACACACACACACACACACACACACACACAAACTCCCAAGTCTCTGTTACAGCTGATGAACAACGCTGGCTTTTGAATCCTCAGTCCTCTGGCCACAGTGAGGTGAGTTTAGAACAGGGGCTTGTTATGAACTCACGGTAACGTGTTCTGGGGAGGATTTTCCTACTGTTGGCATATTCCATTGCAAATGACCCCTTGTGAGTGCAACAGTGACCACTCTGATCTGCAGTCCTGCTTCAGCTGCAGCAACCTGGTGTATACAGGTAGCCAGCAAGGGCTGGATGCTCTGCTGGGACAGATACATCAACCGCCAGCACAGGCGGGCTCCAGCAACTCCATCTGCTCAGACTGCACAGTGCCCACGTAGGTTACTCTTCCTCATAGGCATCATTGACTGTGATATCAAAATTACCAAACAGAAGATCTTTGCTAAATTAAACCACAGTGCTCCAATATACAAAATTATCTGACACGGAGTAATGGTTCACATCTGTAATCCCAGCACTTTGGGAGTCCAAGGAGAGAAATCCCCAGGAGTGCAAGACCAGCCCAGGCAACATGGTGAAATCCCGTCTCAACAAAAAAATAAAAATTAGCTGGGTGTGCTGGTGCATGCCTGTAGCCACAGCTACTTGGGGGGCTAGATGGGAGGACCATTTGAGCTCAGGAGGTTGAGGCTGAGCTGTGATTGTGCCACTGTACTCCAGCATGGGTGACATAGCAATACTCTGTCTCAAAAGAAAAAAAAAATGAAATTATCCATTGATCACATTTAGTCTCTACACCATAAGCAAAAGTGTAGGCAATATGACAGAGCCCAGAAACAGGCCAGGCATAGTGGCTCACACCTATAATCCTAGCACTTTGGGAGGCTGAGGCAGGAGAGTCACTTGAGGATAGGAGTTTGATGCCAGCATTGGCAACATAGAGAGACCGTGTCTCCACTTAAAAAAAAATGCATAAAAACATGTATTTTTTTTTAATTTCAACTTTTTGCCAGGTGTGGTGGCTCACATCTGTAATCCTAGCACTTTGGGAGGCCAAGGCAGGTGGATCACAAGGTCAAGAGTTCAAGACCAACCTGGCCAACATAGTGAAACCCTGTCTTTACCAAAAATACAAAAAATTAGCCAGGTGTGGTGGCACACGCCTCTAATCCTAGCTACTCGGGAGGCTGAGGCAGGCAAATCGCTTGAACCCCAGAGCAGAGGTTGCAGTGAGCCAAGATTACGCCGTTGCACTCCAGGCCAGCTGACAGTGTGAGACTCCATCTCAAAAATAAAAAAAAATTCGGCCAGGCACCGTGGCTCACACCTGTAATCCTAACACTTTGGGAGGCCAAGGCAGGCAGATCACTTGAAGTCAGGAATTCAAGACCAGCCTGGTCAACATGGTGAAATCCTGTCTGTACATAAAGAACAAAAATTAGCCAGGCATGGTGGCAAATGCCTGCAGTCCCAGCTACTCGGGAGACTGAGGCCGGAGAATCGCTTGAACCCAGAGACTGGAAGTTGCAGTGAGCCAAGATCGTGCCATTGCACTCTGGCCTGGGTGATAGGGTGAGACTCTGTCTCAAAAAAAAAAAAATTCAACGATTTTTTTTTAGATACAGGGGTATATGTACAGCTTTGTCACACAGGAATATTGCACCCAGGTGGTGAGCACAGCACCCAATAGGTAGCTTTTCAATCCACACACCCCTTCCCCCTACCAGCTCTAGTAGTCCACAGTATCTATTGTTCCATGTTTATGTCTATGTGTGCTCAAGGTTTAGCTCCCACTTATAAGTAAGAACATGTGGGATTTGGTTTTCTGTTCCCTCGAGATTATGGCCTCCAGTCCCATCCATGTTGCTGCAAAAGAAAGAATTTTATTCTTTTTATGGCTGGGTAGTATTCAATAGTGTATATGTACCACTTTTTTTTTTTAATCCAATACAACATTTATGGGCACCTAGGTTGATTCCATGTCTTTGCTGCCATGAATAGCATGGTGATGAACATATGAGTGTGTGTATGTGTCTTTTTGGTGTAATGATCTATTTTCCTTTCGGAATATACCCAGTAATGGTATTTCTGGGTTGAATGGTAGCTCTGTTTTAGGTTCTTTGAGAAGTCTCCAAACTGCTTTCCACAGTGGCTGAACTACTTTACATCCCACCAACAGTGTATAAGTGTTTCCTTTTCTCCACAGCCTTGCAAGCATCTGTTGTTTCTTGGCTTTTTGGTTATAGCCATTCTGACTAGTGTGAGATGGCATCTCATAGTGGTTTTGATTTGCATTTCTCTGATGAGTAGCGATGATGAGCATTTGTTCTTATATTTGTTCCCACTTATATGTCTTCTTTTGAGTAATGTCTGTTCATGTCCTTTGCCCATTTTTTAATGAGGTTATTTGTTTTTTTCTGCTTGTTGAACAGTTTAAGTTCCTTACGGATTGTGGATATTAGACCTTTGTCAGATGCATAGTTTGTAAATAATTTCTCCCATTCTGTGGGTTATCTGTTTACTTTGTTGATAGTTGCTTTTGCTGTGCAAAAGCTTTTTAGTTTAATTAGGTCCCACTCGTCAATTTTTGTTTTTGTTGCAATTGCTTTTGGGGACTTAGCCAAAATTCTCTGCCAAAGCCAATGTTGAAAAAGGTATTCCTAGATATTCTTCTAGAATTTTATATTTTGGGTTCTTATATTTAAATCTTTAATAATTATTGAGTTATTTTTTAATATGGTAAAAGGTAAGTGTCCAGTTTCAATCTTCTACATATGGCTAGCCAGTTATCCCAGCACCATTTATTGAATAGTGAATGCTTGTCCCATTGCTTTTGTCAGTCTTGTTGGAGATCAAAGGGTTGTAGGTGTCCAGCTTTATTTATGAGTTTTCTATTCTGTTCCTCTGGTCTATGTGTCTGTTTTTGTACCTGTACCATGATATTTTGATTACTGTAGCCTAATAGTACATATAGTTTGAAGTTGAATAGTGTGATGCCTCTGGCTTTGTTCTTTTTGTTTAGGATTACTTTGGCTATTTGGGCTTTTTTTCTTTTTTCTTTTTTCTTTTTGTTTCATATGAATTTTAGAATCCTTTTTTTCTAATTCTGTGAAGAATGACATTGGTAGTTTGATAGGAATAGCGTTGAATCCATAAATTGCTTTGGGCAGTACGGCCATTTTAATGATATTGATTCTTCTAATCCATGATCATAGAATATTTTTCCATTTATTTGTGTCATCTCTGATTTCTTTCAGTAGTGTTTTGTAGTTTCCCTTACAAAGATATTTTACCTCCTTGGTTAGCTGTATTCATAGATATTTTCATTTTCTTTGTGGCTATTATAAATGGGGTTGTGTTCTTGATTTTACTCTCAGCCTGGATGTTATTGGGTATTGATTTTTGTATATTGATTTTCTATCCTGAAACCCTGCTGAAATCGTTCATCAATTCTAGTAGCCTTTGGAGGAGTCTTTAGGGTTTTGTAAGTATAGAATCATATCATCAGTGAAGAGAAATAGTTTGACTTCTTCTTTTCCTGTTTGGATGCTGATATGGTTTGGCTGCATCCCCACCCAAATCTCATCTTGAGTTGTAATAATCCCCAGGTGTTAAGGGTGGGGCCAGGTATGAATCACACTGAATATGTTAGGTCTTACATAAAACAGGGTTGTTCATTTGGTCTCTTTAAGAGTTAGAACTTTCAGAACATAAAGACTGTTTACATTGTTTTAGGGAGCCCACTGGGTGAATGATCCTCTCTTGAATACTGACTAGACCTCAAGCATGAGTATGGCTAACCAATAGAGAGTCTAGAATGATTTTTTATTCAATTTCTCTTCACCAAAAAACAAAATTATTAAAAGGCTAAATGTGATCACCTTAATCAGTATTACTAATCACTTTATTAGAAAGATGACTTAGAAGAAAACAACAGAATGCTACACAGTATAAATAATACTGTACAACCACACATGGGTTTTACATATAAAAAAGCTGGGATGATAAAATACCAAAATATTAACTGCAGTTATCTTAGCTTTATTTTCTTCTTGTAGTGGGCACGATGGTGCTGTCTGGACTTCCACTCTAGACTGAGGCACTCCTTCCCTCAGATGCTGACAGCTTAAAGCTGAGATTGTCTCCAAGAATTTTCCTTTGCTGGTAGGAGCTGCCTTTCCCAAAGTTACATTTCTCCATGGTGGCAGCCCACATCAAATTACTGGGCAATGCAGGAGCACAGATTCCCAGCCCACTTGACTAAGCTCCTGACAACTCTAGCCCTAGCATTCACTGTAGGATCAGATGAGGTCACCATTATTGCATTAGCTCTCTTTCAGCTCCCATTCACAACTGCCTGCAGGGGTCCCTTTTGGCCAGCTGATAGATGGCGGGGGTGGGGGGGGGTGGGGAGGCTGAGCTTGGTACACTAACAAATTGGCATGGTATTTGGGTGCAAGCCCAAAATAGAATGCTGCTGCACAATAGCTCACTCAGGAGTTGCCCTAAAGACAGCAGTAAGGGAAATCCTCCCAAAGGACAATGTTTAGGCAAGGTTGCCTAAGGCAGGCAGCACCTAGCTGCTCACTCTGTGCAGAAAGAAAAGTAGCCCAAGGTCAAGCATATATGGATTATTGAGCAGTAATGTATGGCTCGGATGGCTGGTCCAGGGACTGGAAGGAGAGAGATTGGAAGATTAGGGACAAGAAGGTCTGGGGTAGAGGAATATGTAGGGAGACATGGGCATGGGCACAAAGAGCAAAGATCCGGTGTGAAGGCCCCATGTAGGGCATCCATTGAAGAGGTACTAAACAACCATGTAGACAGGATGATTTGGTCATTTGATACCAGCCAGCCTCTGCCGTCAGCCACCCTACTGCTGGCAGTGAGCTCATTAACAGCATTCATGGTGGTAGGGATGAAGGCTATGCATTAACTCCTACTTACTACAGCTAATCCAGCTATTTCCACCGTAGAATGTCCAATCTACCAGTAATAGAGATGAATTCTGAGCCCCAGTTTGGTCCTATCCCTTGAGAAGACCAATCAGCCACTGAGTGGTAACATTTGAGACAGAGCAGGGGCACCAAACAGCAGGCAGGGCTCTGGACAGCCACCAGCAGAAGGAGGGATTTAGGCCCTTAGGAAGATCTGAGAGGGGGAGGAAGGCCACAACTGTTTTTGTTCAGGTCAGAGCCAAGTATTGAGGGCCTGCAATGTGCCAGCCCTCTGCTCTAGGGCTCAGGGGTAGAAACGAACAAGAAATGATACCCAGACCCCAGAAGCCTACAAAATTCCAGACAAGTATCAGTTTTATTCAAGATAAGTCCCCAAATACCAACAACAATGATCGCGGAATTTTTTTTTTTTCGACAGGATCTTGCTCTGTTCCCCAGGCTGGAGTGTAGTAGCACAATTACAGCTCACTGCAACCTAGGTCTCCTGCGCTTAAGTGATCCTCCCTCCTCAGCCTCCCAAGTAGCTGGGACTACAGGTGTGTGCCACCATGCCAGGGTAATTTTTGTATTTTTTGCAGAGACAGGGTCTCACCATGTTACCCAGGCTGATCTCTAACTCCTGAGCTCAAGCAAACCACTTGCCTCAGCCTTCCAAAGAGCTGAGATTATAGGCGTGCGCCACCTCACCAGGCTGATCACAGAATTTTGAATTTGAACTAAGCTTTATAGTTTTCAATGCACTTTCCCAGATTACTTCACTTGATTCCCTCTTCTTTAATGTTCCTTATTGTTTAAATTCTGGCTTTTAAAATGCTTTTTTAAAAATGCCACCAGTCCCTGACTTAGCTTAATTCCTTACTTAGCTTAATGACCTTTAAGAATTCAGTTAAGCAGAGTGAACTATAAAATAAAAGCATAGAGACAGAATTTCGCCCATCCTTTTGCTCAACGAAAAGTGTACTCTATTCATTTCGGTGGCAACAACAGCTTTAGTGAATTAGAACAACCCGAACTTACCAGAAAGAATGAGAGTAAACCATTCAGCCAACCCCAGTGACCGGGGGAGGGAGAGCAGCGAGCTTGCAAATCCCCTTACTCACCGAAATGGGCCCTTTTGTGTGATTTCCTGTGGAGGCAGCAGTCCAGGCTGCTATATATACAGTGACGCTCCCCCAGTCCCACACAGCACCAACAGCTCGTCTGCTTGCTTCTTTCAGAATGGGAAAGGTAAGTCCTGGGTACCGGATGCTCGGCCTTGGCCCTGAGGCAGTGGTCTCGGTGGGGGCCAATCGCTCCTTGCTCCCACATCTTCCATTTTGCAGATCACCTTCTATGAGGACCGGGCCTTCCAGGGCCGCTGCCACGAATGCACCGCTGACTCCCCCAACCTGCAGCCCTGTATCAGCCGCTGCAACTCCATCCGGGTGGAGAGCGGCTGCTGGATGCTCTATGAGCTCCCCAACTACCAAGGTCAGCAGTACTTCCTGCGGCGTGGGGAGTACCCGGATCCCCAGCAATGGATGGGCCTCAGTGACTCCATCCGCTCCTGCCGCCTCATCCCCCCGGTGAGTGTGGCTCTGTCTTTGCCTTCCATCTTTTTGAAAATAAAAGCTATTTGATGATATTATTCTTTGTTTTGTTGTTGAGACAGAGTCTCGCTCTGTCACCCAGGCTGCGGTGCAGTGACGCCATCTTGGCTCACTGCAGCCTCACTTCCTGGGTTCAAGAGATTCTCCTGCCTCAGCCTCCCAAGTAGCTGGGATTCCAGGCATGCACCACCACGCCCGGCTAATTTTTGTATTTGTGGTAGACACGGGGTTCACCATGTTGCCCAGGCTGATCTCGAACTCCTGGCCTCAAGTGACCTGCTCGCCTAAGCCTTCCAAAGTGCTGGGATTACAGGCATGAACCACCGCATCTGGCCTATTTAATCATATTATTCGTAAACCAAATAGTTCCAACTAGAGGACAGAAAGTGGAAGTGACAGTACAAGCCGGCCAGTCTAGAAGGGTGTCTCAGATGGGAAGCCATTCTTCATAAACTCTGTGTTGGTTTTTTTTAAATCACATGGTCCCAGATTTTATATTTTAAACATAATCAAAAAGTTGAAAGATCACAGACTAATTAAGAAAAAGCAGGACATGGAGGAGACTAAATTTACCATCTGTTCAAGATAAAATGTATTAAATGTTCATTTCAAGCCATAGCAAGTCAGAAATCAGACATATCAAAATGTATAAATATAACCTGGGCCTGTTTAATTGACTAAAAAATACTTCTGTTTGCTTTGTCTTACTTTTCTACTTGATTATTCCTCCTAGAGAAGATAGGATCCTGTCTTCTGATTTCTATTCTAATTTAATGGTCAGTACTTCTTAGCTCACTTAGAGGTATAAATTAGAGAAAAGGCCAAATCTGAAACTAAAGTTTGAGATTCTACATTTTCTGGGGAGTGATTGCAGGGTTCTTAGAACTGTGGCATGTGGGAGGCATGGGATACAGTGTCATCAAAACAGAACTGAATGAAGGTGATTCTTGCTTCTGAGGGAAATGAATAAGTTGAGAGCAGGAGGCTAGAAAGGAAACTTAAAAGTCAGACAGGTTGAAATTTGAACTGAAGACTAGGCACAGTGGCTCAAGCCTGTAATCCCAGCACTTTGGGAGGCCAAGGCAGGCAGATCATGAGGTCAGGAGTTCGAGACCAACCTGGCCAACATGGTGAAACCTTGTCTCTACTAAAAGTACAAAAATTAGCTGGGCATGGTGGCGTGCACCTGTAGTCTCAGCTACTCAGGAGGCTGAGGCAGAAGAATTGCTTGAACTTGGGAGGTGGAGGTTGCAGTGAGCTGAGATTGAGTCACTGCACTCCAGCCTGGACAACAGAGTGAGATTCCGTCTCAATAAAAAAAAAAAAATTTTGAACTGAAACTGGAGTTATGAAAGCAGGGATAAGAAAAACATGTCATTTTGTTTTTCAAGAGCTTAAGAGTCCTTGCTCCATAGGTTACATAAAAACAAATACATTAGTCTTACAGAAAATAGCTAAATGTTGCTACGTTTTAAACAATGGTAATATAGCAAATGATCAGGGCTCATGGCTCAGGTCTGTAATCCTAACACTTTGGGAGGCTGAGGTGTTTGGATCACTTCAGCCCAGGAGTTTGAGACAAGCCTGGCCAACATAACAAGACCCCGTGTCTACCAAAAGAGATACAAAAAATCAGCCAGATGTGATGGTGCACGCCCATAGTCCCAGCTACTAGGGAGGCTAAGTTGGGAGGGTCACTTGAGCTCAGGAGGCTGAGGGGGCTGTGAGCTATGATCATGCCACTGCACTTCAGCCTGGGTGACAGAGGGAGACCCTGTCTCAACAAACGTGTGTGTGTGTGTGTGTGTGTGTGTGTGTGGTAGTGAATGCCAAATATGTGAGACAGATCTCAGTCAATTCAGAAAGTTTATTTTGCCAAGGTTAAAGACACACCTATGACAGCCTCAGAAAGTCCTGAGACATGTGCCCAAGGTGGTTGGGGGTACAGTTTGCTTCTACACATTTTAGGGAGACTTGAGACATCAATCAATATGTGTAGGATGTCAATAGGTTCAGTCAGCTAAGGCAGGAAGTAAGGGCTTCCTGGTTAGAAGTAGGTAAGAGAGAAAAGGTTCTTTTGAGTCCTTGATCAGCTTTCCACTGAATATGCAATTTAGTCTGGCTCAGTGAATCTGCATCTTTACATAAACAGTAGGGGAGAGGAAGCAATCAGATATGCATTTGTCTCAGGTGCGTCTCGGAGGGATGACCTTGAATAGAATGGGAAGCAGCTTTGCTCTAAGCAGTTCCCCGCTTGACTTTTCCCTTTAGCTGAGTGATTCTGAGGTCCCAAGATTTATTTCCCTTTCACTATTTGTATATAATATGACGCTTAGCTTTCCAATGATTCTTAGTTTTCTCCTTTGAGAAAGGCTTTCTCAAATAACAGGTACTAAAGTGATGTGATAAATTTTATTGTAAGCAAATCTTAATTCCCAAAGACCTGGATCTGCCCGTGAATCATTAGACTCAGCAGTGAGTAACTGGCGGTGGGACAGCCCCTTCACTTTGCAACATGGTTGTTCTAGAAGCAAACAGCCTGGGATAACTTCTGGGCAGGTGTGGCCGGGGAGGTGTAGGGACTGGAACTTGAATTTCAATCTCTTTTTGTTCGTTTATTGCTTTTCTGTCTGCTACTCCAGCACTCCGGCACTTACAGAATGAAGATCTACGAGAGAGATGAATTGAGAGGACAAATGTCAGAGCTCACAGATGACTGCCTCTCTGTTCAGGACCGCTTCCACCTTGCTGAAATTCACTCCCTCAATGTGCTGGAGGGCAGCTGGATCCTCTATGAGATGCCCAACTACAGGGGGAGGCAGTATCTGCTGAGGCCGGGGGAGTATAGGAGATTTCTTGACTGGGGGGCTACAAACGCCAAAGTTGGCTCTCTTAGACGAGCCATGGATTTGTACTGAAGTATTTAGAGTCTCCACTTTTCTCCTTTAAAATCTAATAAAATATTTAGCTTGTGTTTCTGGCACCAGTAGAGTCCTGTCTTTCTTTTAACCTATTAAGCATTTATAAGCCATTATGGCACTTGGCTAACCATAATAACATGTTTTCAAGATGGGAAGCAATCCTTCATAAGGGGAATAATCCAGAGATATTATTTTCAGCACTCTTTTAATGACTAAAATGTGTAGGCTCAAATAAAGGCTCAGTTCACTTGGGCTCAGGCCATTTGTAGTCAGTCTCCCAAGGCTAGGTTTGCAGCTACAGTGGTGAGTTCGCACTTTTTGAAACACCGCCAAGTTATCCCTCCAGGTTAGCCCTATCGTCTTCCTTAATAACCCAAGCCTTAGCTGATGAGGAAACTTGTTCTCAGCATCTAGACTCTTACACGTAAATGAACTGATCCACTCTTACCAATGGCACTCCTATCCTTCTAACACCATGCCTTTCCTCTCACTTCCATTGCCAATACCTCATTCCATGATGAGATTTCCTGTCCAAATATAATTCACTGTGTTTTCACTATATGTGCTTTGTAGAAAAATTTCAGGCCACTTACAAAAACTACATGCAAGTGGGGAAACTCAGCCTCATGTCATTTCAATAGAGAGTAAAGTATGATGATGACACATAGAAAATAATACTAAGTGGAAAATAAGGAATTGAAATTTTCTGGAGAAATTTGTTTGACTGTACGTTTGTTTTCTTTGGTTTTTAAAAATGCATTAAGGTTAGCCAGGCACAGTGGCGTGCACCTGTAGTCTCAGCTACTCAGGAGGCTGAGGCAGGAAGATCACTTGAGCCCCGGAGTTCAAGTCTAGCCTGAGAAACAGAGCAAGAGTTCGTCTCTTAAAAAATAAATAAATAAAAATTAATTAATTAATTAAGGTTGCTAATAAAAAGTTATGCTACAATAAATTTTAAAAATTAAAAAAATTATGGTACAATAAATTTAAAAAATTCAAAATAAGTGGCCAGGTGCAGTAGCTTAAGCCTGTAAGCCCAGCACTTTGGGAGGCTGAGGCAGGTGGATCACCTGAGGTCGGGAGTTCGAGACCAGCCTGACCAACATGATGAAACCCCATCTCTACTAAAAATACAAAAATTAGCTGGGCGTGGTGGCGCATGCCTGTAATCCCAGCTACTCGGGATGCTGAGGCAGGAGAATCTCTTGAACCTGGGAGGTGGAGATTGCAATGAGCTAAGATCATGCAATTGCATTCCAGCCTGGGCAACAAGAGTGAAACTCCATCTCAAAATAAATAAATACATAAATAAGGAAATTAGGTCTGAGGAAAAACAAGAGTAGGAGAGACGAGACAGAGCCAGCAGTAAAGTTCGAACCTGAGTTGTGTGCTGTGAGGTGCTTTGTTCAGTGTAAATAGATCCAGATTTGGATCCAGCAGCCAACAAGGCAGAGAAGGAAACAAGATTCGACAAATTAATTAACCATTCAAGATAAGCTTAACCATTGTCAGTAACGAAACCTAAAAGAAAGTTTTCGTGTTGGTCCTCATAAAGAGGGTTCTAAAGAAGCACCATCCTCAAAAACATCCTGAAGAAATTAAATAAGGTTTTGTGGATGTTTCATATACGGTTCATCACTAAAACAAACAAATGGCTTCAGATCAAAATTTATCGAAAGTACTCCATCCTTTGAGATTCTAATGAATTGCCTCAAATCACATCTTATATGGGGGTGGGAGCTTTGTGTATCCACTTCCACCAACATATCCATAACCCAATGTCTTTTGTAATTCTGGAGACGGAATGAGTGGCTTATGCTTTTCTCAGGAGCCCTTCACTCTGAACTCCTGCCTTGGCATTGGATGGGTTATCTTGCCTCCCACATGTGCTACTATTCTGTCCTCATGTACCACAGTGACCCACATAGGGGACAGAGCTCCTTTTCCTCTAACTTCTGAACCATCTCTCACATGAGGCACCAATGTGTGCAGCTGGCTTTATTACAAAGAGTATGGGAGCACACTGCAAGTTTATATCATAATAGAACACTGACACAAATGTAATATTAGATTGCCCTGCTTTACATGGCCTATAGGCTTAAACCTACTGCTGGGTGATCAGTCTTCCCTCCCTTTCTTGTTCTCTCTTCTTGGCTGTTAGCCATACCCACAGAGCTGTTCTTATCTTATCTTGTCTTTTTTTTTTTTTTTTTTTTTTTGAGAAGGAGTTTTGCTCTTGTTGCCCAAGCTGGAGTGCAATGGCGTGATCTCAGGTCATTGCAACCTCCGCCTCCCGTGTTCAAGCAATTCTCCTGCCTCAGTCTCCCAAGTAGCTGAGATTACAGGCATGTGTCACCACGCCCAGCTGATTTTTTCTTATTTTTAGTGGAAATGGGGTTTCACCATGTTACCCTGGCTGGTCTTGAACTCCTGACCTCAGGTGATACACCTGCCTCGGCCTCCCAAAGTACTGGGATTTCTGGCGTGAGCCACCACACCCGGCTGAAGGGCTGTTTATTTTTATTTTTGACGGCTTCTCGCTTTGTCACCCAGGCTGGAGTGCAGTGGTGTGATCTCAGCTCACTGCAACCTCTGCCTCCCAGGTTCAAACAATTCTCTTGCCTCAGCCTCCTGAGTAGCTGGGACTACAGGTGTGTGCCACCATGCCTGGCTAATTTTTGCTTTTTTTTTTTTTTTTTTTTTTAAGTAGAGACGGGTTTTACCAAGTTGGTCAGGCTGGTCTCGAATTCCTGACCCCGTGATCTGCTCACCTCAGCCTCCCAAGTGCTGGGATTACAGGCGTGAGCCACTTCGCCCAGTCCTGGGCTGCTCATTTTTTATAGAACCTTCTTCCATCTCATGTGCTCAAGGTCTCTATATCCAACACCCAATGGGCTTATAAACAGACTAGCATATAATTTGTTTCTTAAATTTGATTGATTGATTGATTGTTGGAGACAAGAGCTCACTCTGTCACCCAGGTTGGAGTGTAGTGGCATAATCACAGCCCATTGCAGCCTCCCTCTCCAGGGCTCAAGTTATCCTCCTACCTCAGCCTCCCAAATAGCTGGGATTACAGGTGCACACCACCATGCTCAGCTAAATTTTTTTATTTCTAGTAGAGACAGGGTCTTGCCATGTTGCCCAGACTGGTCTCAAACTCCTGAGCTCAAGCAATCCTCTTGCCTGGGCCTCCCAAAGTGCCAGAATTACAGGTGTGAACCACCAAACCCAGCCATAAACTTGGTCATTTGTTTTAGTTTTAGTCTTAGGTGTTTTGTTTTGTTTTGTTTTGTTTGAGATGGAGTCTCACTTTGTTACCCAGGTTGGAGTTCAGTGGGGCGATCTCGGCTCACTGCAACCTCCACCTCCTGGTTCAAACCATTCTCCTGCCCAGCCTCCCAAGTAGACGGGACTACAGGCATGCACCACCATGCCCAGCTAAGTTTTGTATTTTTAGTAGGGATGGGGTTTCACCAGGTTGGCCAGGCTGGTCTCAAACTCCTGACATCAGGTGATCCACCCACCTCGGCCTCCCAAAGTACTGGGATTACAGGTGTGAGCCACCATGCTGGCCTACACTGGGTCATTTTTGAGAGTGAAAGTATATACTATTAATAGTCACTTTGGGACAAGAGGCATGAACCAGAACTGTTCTAGGCAAACTAGGATGCATGTTTAGCCCACTGTATGTGTATTTATATACAAAGTACAAATATATATAAAGATTTATTTCCTGAAAAATAGTCAGAATCTAGAATTATTTAGTGTTAACTCTTCCTAAATCTCAGCTTTTTAAACTGTAAACTCGCAACAATAGTGACGGCTTCCTAGAGATATTAATCAGAGTCCTCTGTCAACAGTAGTATGTCAAACATAATTTAAAAAACCAAAAGCTTGGAGTGCTGAATTTTACGCTATTTTCCTAGAAGACATAAAATCACATATTTTGGCTGGGTGCAGTGGCTCACACCTGTAATCCCAACACTTTGGGAGGCCAAGGCAGGCAGATCACTTGAGGCCAGGAGTTTGAGACCACCCTGACCAACATGCCAAAAATCCATCTCTACTAAATTTAAATACAAAAATTAGCTGGGCATGGTGGCACAAGCCTGTAATCCCAGCTACTAGGGAAGCTGAAGCACGAGAATCACTTGAACCTGGGAGGCGGAGGTTGCGGTGAACAGAGGTCGTACCACTGCACTCCAGCCTGGGCAACAGAGAAAGACTCTGTCTTAAGAAATAAAAATAAAAGTAAATCACAATCTTTGGGCATGGAAATTATTCTAAAACATCTGAACTGGAAGAGATTAGAGTCCCCACATCTCTTTGATCAAGTCATTATTCTTAGCAATTGGCTACTCCTGGCTGGGCACAGTGGCTTATGCCTGTAATCCCAGCATTCTGGGAGGCCAAGGTGGATGGATCACCTGAGGTCAGAAGTTCAAGACCAGCCTGGCCAACATGGAGAAACCCCATCTCTACTAAAAATACAAAAATTAGCCAGGCCTGGTGGCACACACTTGTAATCCCAGCTACTCTGGAAGCCGAGGCAGGAGAATTGCTCCAACTCAGGAGGCAGAGGTTGCAGTGAGCCAAGATTGCACCACTGCACTCTAGCCTGGGTGACAGAATGAGACTGCAGCTCAGGGGGAAAAAAAGAGAAAGAAAAAAAAGAAATTGGTTACTCCTATTCCTGGGATACAGACAAAGAAAAAAGATTTCCTCCTCCTAATTCCAACAGAAAGAGAAAGTCAATACTGGGGAGTGGCCTGGGGAAGAAATTATGCCCAAAATAACTCCTAATTTTACCCTTCACTTGTTCTCTTCCTCCTCTGTTTAAAGTAAATCCTGGGACCTCAAAAAGTGGAATGGAAGAAGAGATACCCCATAGAATCCCACCAATCTTTTCCCTATTGAGATGAACCAACAATCTGAGATAATCGCAGTGTCAGCCTTCGTACTCGACACTCCAGATACCCTACACAGTGCTTCCTGCGTATCCGGTCTTCCCTGCGTATCCTAGTTTGTAATACTAAGTCTGGATTTAAGCCTTTTTCTTCCTTTTTCACGCTTTCCTCCCTTTGAATTTACCATGTCCTCTTGCCTGTTTAATCTTATAAAAGGCCCACCAAGCAAAGATACTAAAGCAGCAGCTATTACATAAAGAAGGGCCAAGAACTGTTGTGCTGAGTTATGCCCTCAAAGGGTTCCCCTTATTAGGGGCTGCTTCTACAATTTTCCTGCCCTGCTACCTTGGGGTTAGCTCCTGACGTTAGTATGTGTCCCATTCTCACCTTTTCAGTCCTTGAAATTTCAATTATTTTCTTCTTTGTGGGTTTGTCAAGGCAAAAGTGTCCATCACAACCACATGTTGCTTAAACAAGAAGAAATGCATTGTCAATTTTTTCCAAGAGGAATATTTTTAGGACTCAAGCAAAGGTGGGTCAATGATTACTCCCTGTCTTCTTGTCCTTTATTGCACAGTCACCAAAGACACATTGAGAAAGTCAATCAGAAGCTAGGGCCTCTGTTACAGTGATCCTTGGTCCCTTATTCAGTCTCTTTGTTTGGGACACTTTGGTCTACATGGTTACCACCTAAATGACCTCTGCTCATTTAACCAAGCACACACAGTCAAGCACACACTCAAGCACACACTGCATAACTATGTTTGGTCACTATGGCATCTACAATGATGGACCACATCTACAATAGTAGTCCCATAAGATTGTAATAGAGTTGTAAAATGCGTGTTGCCTAGTGATGTCATAGTGTAACATCTTAGTGCAACACATCACCACGTATCTGGTGATGCTGGTATAAATAAACTGCCTGTGTCGTCAGCAGTATAAAAGCACAGCATATACAATTATGTACAATAGTACGTAATATTGATTAATAATAAGCAACTATGTTACTGGTTTGTGCATTTACTACACTATTGTATTTTTTTCTTTTTTTTTTTTTTGAGATGGAGTTTTGCTCTTGTTGCCCAGGCTGGAGTGCAATGGCATGATCTCAGCTCACTACAACCTCCACCTCCCGGGTTCAAGTGATTCTCCTGCCTCAGCCTCCTGGGTAGCTGGGATTACAGGTGCATGCCACTATGCCCAGCTAATTTTGTGTTTTTAATTGAGATGAAGTTTAATAGAGATGAGGTTTCACCATGTTGGCCAGGCTGGTCTTGAACTCCCGACCTCAGGTGATCCACCCACCTGAGCCTCCCAAAGTGCTGAGATTACAGATGTGAGCCACCATGCCCGGCCTACTGTACTTTTTATCATCACTTTAGATTATTCTCCTTCTACTTATATTAAAAAAGAATAGTTAACTGTAAACAGCCTCAGCCAGGTCCTTCAGGAGATATTACAGAAGAAACATCATTATCATAGGTGACAGCTCCATGTGTGTTTTTGCCCATGAAGACCTTTCAATGGAAAAAGATGTGGAAGGGGAAAACAGTGATGCTCATGATCCTCACCCTGTGTAGGCCTAGACTCATATGTGTGTTTGTGTCTTAGTTTTTCACAAAAAAACTTAAGAAGTAAAAGAATAGGCCAGGCTTGGTGGCTCATGCCCGTAATCCCAAGTTGGGAGGCCGAGGCAGGCAGATCACTTGAGCCCACGAGTTTGAGACTAGCCTGGGCAACATGGCAAAACCCCATCTCTACTAAAAAAAAAAAAAAATAGAAAAAAAGTTTATGTAAGAAGGATAAAAAGAAAGAAAATATTTTTGTACAACTATACAATGTTTGTGGGTTTTTTTTTTCTTTTTTTCCATTTTTTTTTTTCTAGTCAAGTGAAGCAGTGGCAATGGAGAAGGAACAAAGAAATCTGTAATGGGTTGTGATCAATTAGTTGTAAACACCACTGCACTAAGACCAGTATGTTTGTGTTTTAAGCTAAATATTACTACAAGAGTCAAAAAGTTTTAAAATGTTATAAAGTCAAAAAGTTATAGTATGCTAATGTTAGTTTATTACTGAAGAAAGAAATGCATTTTTTTTGGAAAGAAAAAGAAAAGGAGAAAGAAAGAGTGAAAGAAAGAAAAAAAAGAATGAAAGAGAGAAAGAAAGAGGAAGAGAAAGAAGGAGAGAGAACGGGATTCTTGTTCTATTGCCTAGGCTAGAATGCAGTCTAAAAATGGGTATTAAAAATCTCTTTTATACCAATAATTGTGCTTAACAATGGAGACAGGAAGGAATAAGGGATGAAAATGACAAACAAGCAGCCAACCAATATTTTATTTAAACCTGTGAAATGCTATGCAATTGCTGAGGAGTGATTTACTTCCAATTATGTGGTCACTTT
>CAUYLG010003626.1:0-40011 GCA_963573385.1 Cacajao melanocephalus
TAAAATTATAAGGGTACACAGTGGCACAATATAAACAGCATTGAGGAAGATGGAAAATATTTCTTTCTTTTTTTTAAATAATATTTTTCCATAAGTTATTGGGGTACAGGTGGTATTTGGTTACATGAATAAGTTCTTTAGTGGAGATTTGTGAGAACCTGGTGCACCCATCACCTGAGGAGTATACACTGCACCATATTTGTTGTCTTTTATCTCTCACCCCCTCATCTCCTCCCCAAGTCCCCAAGTCCCCAAAATCTATTGTATCATTCTTATTCCTTTGTGTCCTCATAGCTTAGCTCCCACATATCAGTCAGAATGTACAATGTTTGGTTTTCCATTCCTGAGTTACTTCACTTAGAATAGTCTCTAATCTCATCTAGGTCATTGCAAATGCTGTTAATTCATTCCTTTTTATGGCTGTGTAGAATTCCATCATATATATATATATACACACACACACACACATACATACATATGTATATGTATAGGTATATATATGTGTGTGTAGATATATATGTATATATACATATATACATATGTGTATATATATACCTATGTGTATATATATATATACATATATATAGAGAGATATATATGTATATATATATATCAGAGTTTTTTTATCCACTTGTTGTTTGATGGGCATTTGGGTTGGTTACACAATTTTGCTGCTGTGAATTGTGCTGCTATAATCATGCATGTGCAGATATCTTTTTCAAATAATGACTTCTTTTCCTTGAGTAGATACCCAGCAGTGGGGTTACCGGATCAAATGGTAGTTCTACTTTTAGTTCTTTAAGGAATCTCCACGCTGTTTTCCATAGTGGCTGTGCTAGTTTACATTCCCACCAGCAGTGTAGAAGTGTTTCCTGATTGCCACATCCATGCCAACATCTACTGATTTTTGGTGCTTTGATTGTGGCCATATTTACAGAAATAAGGTGGTATCACATTGGAGTTTTGATATGCCTTTCCCTGATCATCATTAGTGATGTTGAGCATTTTTTCTTATGTTTGTTGGCCGTTTGTATATCTTCTTTTGGGAATTGTCTATTCATGTCCCTAGCTCACTTTTTGATGAGATTGACTGTTTTTTTCTGACTCATTTGTTTGAGTTTGTTGTAGATTCTGCATATTAGTCCTTGTCAGATGTAAAGATTGTGAAGATTTTCTCCCATTTTGTGGGTTGTCTGTTTACACTGCTGACTGTTCCTTTTGCTGTGCAAAAGCTCTTTAGTTTAATTAGGTCTCAGCTATTTGTTTTTATTGCAATTGCTTTTGGGTTTTTGGTCAGGAATTTCTTGACTAAGCCAATGTCTAGAAGGGGTTTTCCAATGTTATCTTTTAGAATTTTTACAGTTTTAGATCTTAGGTTTAAGTTCTTAATCCATCTTGAGTTGATTTTTGTCTAAGGTAAGGGATGAGGATCCAATTTCATTCTCCTACATGTGGCTTGCAAATTGTTAAAAAGGGAGTCCTTTCCCCACTTTTTTCTCCCACTGTTTGTTTTTGTTTGCTTTGTCGATGATCAGTTGGCCATAAATATTTGGGTTTAAGGCTAGGTTGTCTATTCTGCTTCATTAATCTATGTGCCCATTTTTATACCAGTACCGTGCTGTTTTGGTTACTATGGCCTTAGAGTGTAGTTTGAAATCAGGTAGTGTGATACCTCCAGATTTGTTCTTTTTGCTTAGTCTTGCTTTGGCTATGTGGGCTCTATTTTGGTTCCATATGAAATTTAGAATGGTTTTTCTAACTCTGTCAGGAATCATGGTGGAATTTAATGGAGATTGCATTGAATCTATAGATTGCTTTTGTCAGTATGGTCATTTTCACAATATTGATTCTACTACCCATGAACATGGCATGTGTTTTCATTTGTTTGTGTCATTGATGATTTATTTCAGCAATGTTTTGTAGTTTTTTAGTTTTTTTTGAGAGAGTCTCACTCTGTCACCCAGGCTGGAGTACAGTGGTGCAGTTTCAGCTCACTGCAACCTCTGCCTCCTGGGTTCAAGTGATTGTCCTGCCTCAGTCTCCTGAGTAGCTGAAACTACAGGCATGCACCACCAAGCTCGGCTAATTTGTGTATTTTTAGTAGAGACAGGGTTTCACCATGTTGGCCAGGCTGGTCGTGAACTCCTGACCTTAAATGATCCACCTGCCTCAGCCTCCCAAAGTGCTGAGATTACAGATGTGAGCCACCACGCCTGGCCAATATTTCTTAATATATGAGGCAACAAATTAAAAATTCAAAGCCATCTCTACATTGTGACAGGGTAGGTCTAATCATCAGGATGATGTCTAGTACAGAAAGTAGTAACAGGCTCAATGCAGGGAGATGCTATAGAAGTGATAAAGGCATGGACTGAAGTGTAGCTTTGGGATTCAAATGCTGGTTCTGCCTCCTACTAGCTATGTGACCACAGGAACATAATTAAACTCTGTCAGTCTCAGTTACTCCATCAGCAAAATGAGTAAAATAGCAGTATTGCTTCACAGGATTTCTAGGAGGGTTAAATAGTTCCTGATAAAATATTCAATGTAAATTATTTTAAATAATATAATATTTAAAATAAATAATAAGAGGATATGCAATCAAATAATAATGAGAATTTAATAATGGGAATGTCTTCCTTTTTGTTGGGGTCAGAAAGACTATCACAAGATTTAAAAACTGGGAGATGTGCTTGAAGCTGCTAGCATGAGAAGTACTTCCAGCTTTTAATTAACTTTCAGTGCAACAGAGCAAGTCAGAATAGCTACTGGGAAAGTATATAGACATCTGTTCCCCAGGTCACCAAAGTTTGCACCTGTACTTACCAGCTATGTGGAGATGGTGAGAATAGTGAGATGCTCAATATCTTGTAGGTAATGTTTGATGCAAGTGGGGATGTCTTGCCTGAAGAAGGCTCAGAAGAGTAAAGTGGAGTATGAGGATCACTTTCAAATATTTGACAAAAGATTTGGGTGACACTCATGGACAGAGGAGAAACTATGGTTTAGAAAACCTCAGAGAACAATAATTCAGAGTCAATTCCACTGATATTTCCTGATAAGTGAACACAGAACCTCTCAATTGTTCACCCGAGAGATAAGAAATGAGTATCCACCAATTTGTGTCCTCTATTGTTTGAGGTTTGCTGCTGCGGCAGTAACTCCCCTATATCTCTGGGCTATTCTTGCTCATGGGTTGCACAGGCTTCCATGTGTCAGAGAACACTCTGGAGTGGAAAAATAGAAATGTGGCACAAACTTATGATGCACCCCTATCAGCCTGGGTACATCTGAGCTTGCACAGGATCATCCTTCCTAGCTGTAGCTAAAACCAAGTGGGCCAAGGGGATAAGATTTGGGAGTACCAATAACATTTACTAAAATCTATAAAATAAAAAAACAACACTAGGTAATATCTGTTGAACACTTATTCTTTCCAGGCTCTGTTGTAAGCTTTTACATATATCAGCAAACACCATCTTTACAATACTTCCTATGAAGTAGGCTCTTTGTTTATCCCTGCCATTAGAAGCACATGCAGATTTTGGGACTTTTTAAAACTCATATAGTTTTTCAGTCATTTAGGTTAGGTTATGTTTCAGTAACAAATATTTCCAAATTTTAGTGAATTAAAATCAAGGTTTATTTCTTGCTCATTCTACATGAGTCATCAGGGGTTGTCCAGTAGCCTCTGTCCTACATTGATCTCACATTGGAATTTAGGATCTAATTGGTGTTTTCACAATTCCCAAAGGAGGATTCCCAAGGGGACCCTACTTACATTTTCCGCCTAGGAATGATGGAGATCACTTCCATTCATATTCGAGGGCTAAATCAAGTTATGTGGGAACTCCTTGGGATTCCAAGGAAGGTACAAAGAACCATCTCACCATGTGCCTAGGAGGAAAAAGCCAAAACTACTTGGTAAATAGAATTAATGACCATATATTGTGCTCCTCTGAACACAAACATTCTTTCTTACAGGGAAAAGACTCTTTTCCCTTCTCCATTGCAGCTGCCCCAATATTCCTAGCCCTGTCACAGCTGCAAGTTAAAAGTCCAGGATCTCTGGAGAACATCCAGGATGTTCTCTGTAACAGAAAATAGAACAGTGTTCTCTCTGTCACATACACATGGGGCTCCTCTCATTCCAGAGACCTATAAACTAAAAGGGCAAGTTATTGGTTCCCTACGTGGATACTTCCAGCTTCTAATAATACTTTTTTCATGCTCATTATCTCGTTCCTAGACAAATGCCATATTCTTTAAAGTTTTATAGCAGTGCTCCACTTTAAGATCCAGTTTTGAGTCAGCAACTTGGACTAGATTTTGCTGCAGTAACAACCCCAAACACTCAGTGACTTTAAACAGCAAAGGCTTTTTTCCTCCTGTGTCAACTGTGGCTGGGAAGGGAAAGTTTTGTATTACACTATCTTCATCCGGGATAATATGGATAATTCCACCACCTGAAGCAGAGTAAAAAAACTGGGAAGATGTGACCATGGGGATGTTGGCTTCTTAATCCCATCTTTCCGAGGAACTTATCCTTGTGCTTTAGCATCTGGTATCATTCTTGGCAATGAGGATTTACTCAGTAAAGGGAGAATAAATAAAGAGGCCTTGTAGCAATTAGACTGGATATAAAGCAACCACATTGTCAAAGGAATAATTAGGCAAATCATCATAATCATCTTATAAGAAAGTGTTTATTTTATAGATACTAACAATGTGAACACATTTTCCAGAAAATTCTGTTAGGAGGAACAGAACTTTGGTTCAGAGGCACAACATTCCAGCTCTCTTCAGCATTGGCACCCCAGGGATTATGCTTATGTGACCTTGGATAACAACAATGAAAGCAGAGTGTCTAGAACAAGGGGAGTTATCTTCAGTTCTATTTTGCACCAGAACAAGACTATTTGCTCAAGTTTGAACAAATATACACTGGCATTGAGGATCTTTTCATACATCTATTGGTCATTTGTATGTCTTCTTTGGAGAAATGTCTATTTATGTTCTTTGCCCAGTTTTAAAACTGTTTTTCCTTATCACTAAATTGAGAGTATTTTGCATGAAAGCTAATGTCCCTTTTATGTTCCATAATATCAGTGGTATTTGGCTAATGACAGTAATTCTTTTACCCTGATGATCAAGCTCGTGTTTTTTAAATGAAGCCAAGTGGGTCTGCACTCTAGCAGATTTACAGGAGACAAAGTAAAGGTCCTTGGTTTAGATTAATTATTATAGATATATCTGTGGATTCAGTTTCCCAGAAAGTCAGGGAGAACTTCTGTGGCAAGAGATGTCACATATCCAGAATGAGAATCATCGGTGGCTATTGATTTCTTTCTGAACTCTTTGATGGAAATAGAGTCAGTTTCAGCTCCAATTTCAATGTCTTTTATTGATTGAAAACAGAGAATGACTAAGGGTGCTTAAAACACTAGCAGATGGAGGCTTTGGTAATTATTTCTTTATGAAAGTGGATACCTGAGTTGCATCTAGAATACACAGTTTGTTCTGTAGATCAGAACGTGACTCAGTAAAGTCAGCTCCTCACTAGTGGTATGATTTAAAAGGAGAAAAAAGCTTCCATTGTCTAAAATTTCTTGCCCCAGTAGTGCTTAAAAGTCTTACCATTTCTTTAAGCATCTCTTCTCTGTGAGGGAAAATCAACAACAATGCCAACATCCATGATTGACTGGCACTGAGCTAAGTGCTTTGTTTGAATTCTCCAATTTAATCCTTGCAGCAACCCAAAAAGGAGATATTTTTATTACCCACATTTTACAGATGAGAAAATCCAAGATTGAGAAAGGTTACATGCTTCACAAACTCACACAGTTAATTATCGTCAGTGCCACAGGACTTGTACAGGCCTTGAACTCCTGCTGTCTCAGTGCAGAGCCTTTGCAGTGAAATATGGCTCAGAATCACCATGCAAGTATTCCTATAGATACAATATATTCACCCAAGGGTCAGTCCAAAGCTGACATGTACTCAGTTCTGGGGTTCACAATGTAAGGGACTTTTCCGTTTAAATTACAAAATAAAATTTTATGCACTCAAGTTAATAGAACTTGTCGAAGTACTTTTATACCAAAGTATTTATTATACCAGAACAGATTGTAAATGTACACAGATTGTTCTGGTGTAAATTAGTTCACAGGATAAAGTAAGTGACAATTTTCTATGTTAGTATTATTTATATAATAAGGTTACCCGTAGATAACACCAGTGTGCCAAGCATGGTAAAAGGTATTTTGAATAAAAATAGTCAGGGAATATTAATGACTTAGAGAGACAGACTAATCAACTAATCATATAATAATGTAAAATTATAGCAGGGTCACACAAGAGAGGTACTTTATTAGGAATGCTATGAGATGTGATCTAGAGCAGAGATCAGAGAGTAGAAACTCACAACGTGAAGTATTGGAGGTGAGGGCTGGGAGAATAGCATTCTAGGCAAAGCAAAGAGTGTGTGCAAATGTCCAGGGAGGGAAGAAAACTTGGTACCCATGAGGAGGAGATGTGGAGGCTACTGTGAGGCAGGAGAATAGGGTTTGGAGTCAGGGAACCTAAGGCTGATTCATGCTGACTTCTTAGAACTAAGTCAAAAGGAAAACTCCAACTTTCCACTCACAAGTAACAAAAGGACCAGAGGATACTCCCTTTGCAACTCCCCATTTTCTGTATGGCAGATGAAAAACTGAAAGTACCTCTGATTGGTCTCCTCCTGCAACCAGTCAGGCTGGTCTTGGACCAGTTCTTCATTTGCAGAGGAATACAACTTTGTGACTTCCCTTCAGCCTCTGAATGGTCACTTTCCACAACCAATCAGACATTTGCATAGGGTGTAAATTTATTTCTCTTCAGCCTCTGATTGGTCACTTTCCACAACCAGTCAGACTGAGTGTGAGCCGCTACTTAATTTACATAGGGTGTACACCAGGTAACCAATGGGAGACCTCTAGAGGGTATGGAAGCCCCAGAAAATTCTGTAACTGGGCTCTTAAATACTTAAGCTTGGTTGGGCTCCCACCTTGTGGAGTGTACTTTTGTTTCAATACATCTCTGCTTTTGTTGCTTCATTCTTTCCTTGCTTTGTTTGTGCATTTGTTCAATTCTTTGTTCAGGATGCCAAGAACCTGGACACCCTCCATTGGTAACAATAGAGCCTGGGAGCATGCTGTGAGATCAGGACCATGCAGAGATTTGTAGGCCACACCAAAGGCTTTGCTTTTGTTTCTATTTGCTATGAAAGAAGCCAATGAAACATTTTAAGCAGGGGAAAGACATGACTTTCAAAAAGATCCCTCTTGGCTGCAGGGAAAAAATGGATGGAGGTGGGAAAGATGAGGAGATACAAGCTATTTCACTACTGTAAATAAGGGGTAACAGTCACTTGGCTTAGATAGTTACAGTAGAGATGATGGGAGGAGATAGAAATATAAAATAAAGGCAGCAGGACTGCAAAATGTCTAGGCCTTGTACTTACTGGCTGTGTGACCTTGAGCAGATACTTAACCTTTCTGAGTCACTATTTCTACCCCTGTAAAAATTGGAGCAACCGTCAGCTGATCAACAACTTCAGCAAAGTTTCAGGATACAAAATAAACGTACAAAAATTACTAGCATTTCTAAATACCAACAACAGCCAACCCGAGAGCCAAATCATGAATGCAATCACATTCACAATTGCCACAAAAAGAATAAAATACCTAGGAATTCAGCTATGTAGGGAGGTGAAAGATCTCTACAATGAGAATTACAAAGCACCGCTCAAAGAAATCAAAGAGGACACAAGCAAATGGAAAAAAATTCTATGCTCATGTGTAGGAAGAATCAATATCATTAAAATGGCCATATTTTCCAAAGCAATTTACAGATTCAGTACTATTCGTATAAAACTACTAATGATATTCTTCACAGATCTATAAAAAGCTATTTTAAAATTCACATGGAATCAAAAAGAGCCCAAATAGCCAAGGCAATCTTGAGCAAAAAGAGCAAAAATGGAGACATCATGTTACCTGACTTCAAACTATACTACAAGGCTACAGTAACCAAAACAGTATGGTACTAATACAAAAACAGTCAGATAAACCACTGAAACAGAACAGACAGCCCAGAAATAAGGTTGCACAACTGCAACCATCTGATCTTTGACAAAGCTGACAAAAACAAATAGTGGGGAAAAGTCTACCTATTCAATCAATCGTGCTGGGATAACTGCTTAGCCATATGCAGAAGATTGAAACTTTCTTATGTCATATAAAAAATCAACTCAAGATGAATTAAAGAATTAAAAGTAAAATTCAAAACTATAAAAACCCTGGAAGACAATCTAGGCAATACCATTCTGAACATGGACACATTTCATGACAAAGACACTGAAAGCAATTGCAAAGAAAGCAACAATTGGCAAGTGGAGTCTAATTAAATTAAAGAGCTTCTATACAGCAAAAGAAGCTATCAATAGTGTGAACAGATAACCTTCAGAATGGGAGAAAATATTTGTAAACTATGCATCTGACAAAAGTCTAATATCCAGCATCTATGAGAAACTTAAATTTACAAGAAAAAAACAACTTCGTTAAAAAGTAGGCAAAGGACATGAAAAGACATTTTTCAAAAGAAGACAGACACATAGCCAACAATCATGAAAAAAAGCTCAACATCATTAATCATTATAGAAATGCAAATCGAAATCACAATGACATACTATCTCATACCAGTCAGAATAGCTATTAAAAAGTCAAAAAATAACAAATGCTGGCGAGGTTGCAGAGAAAAGGGAACACATATACACTGTTAGTGGAAGTGTAAATTATTTCAACCATTGTGGAAAACAGGGTGGCAATTCCTCAAAGAGCTAAAAACAGAAACTACCATTTGACCCAGCAACTTCATTAGTGGGTATCTGCCCAGAGGAATATAAATCATGCATGCATGCAAATATTCATTGCGCACTATTCACAATAGCAAAGACATGGAATCAACCTAAATGCCATCAATGACAGATTGGATTAAAAAATGTGGTACAAACATACCATGGAATATTATGCAGACAGAAAACAGAATGAAATCATGTTCTATGCAGGAACATGGATGGAGCTAGAGGCTATTATCCTTAGCAAACTAACACAGAAAACCAAACACCACATGCTTTCACTTTTAAGTGGGAGCTAAATGATGGGAACTCATGGACACAAAGAAGGGAACAACAGACACTGGGCCCTTCTTGAAGGTGGAAGGTGGGAGGAGAGAGAGAACAGAAAACATAAATATGCTTAGTACCTGGGTAATGAAATAATATGTACAACAAACCCCTATGACACTAGTTTACCTAAATAACAAACCTGCACGTGTACTCCCAAACTTAAAAGATTTAAAAAAATAGGGCAATAACAATATCTACTTCAAGGTCATTACAAATTAATATATGTACATGGCAGACAGTAAGTGCTTGATAAGTATTACAGTAGTAATAGATGCATTACCAAATTTGAGATAAAGGAGAAAAAATTGACTGGGATGAAAATATTTTCAGTAACCATATTCACTGAAGTAGAATTCTTGAGTCAAAAAGGTAGGATTAAGAAAACTAATCATAATATATAGTTGTCCTCGTTATCTGTAGGGGATTGGTTCCAGGACCCTAGTGGATACCAAAATTTGTGCATGCTCAAGTCTCTTATATAAAATGGCATAATATTTGCATATAATATATGCATATTATCTCATATACTTTACATCATCTCTAGATCACATAAAATACCTAATACAATGTAAATGCTATGTAAATTGTTGTTATAATGCGTTGTTTTTTAATTTGTGTTATTTTCCATTGTGATTTTTTTCAGAATATTTTAAATCTATTGTTCGTTGAATTCAATGATGCGGAATCTCTGTATATAGAGAGAGAACTGTACTTCTTTTTAACACTTCTTTTGAAACTACCAATGATTTCTTTTAAAGCATGTGTTAGAGATATTAGAAAAATTAAATTCATCTTTCACATTTCAGTTCTCCTAAAAGTGCTATTCAAATTTACACTTTTACCAGAAAGACTGAGAGTGCACAGGGCCTTAATCCCTTGACAGTGCAGGGCCTCATCAATCTTTCCTTTTTGAGGCACAACATTGTCATCTTAATTTGGTTTAAAGTTGACATTATTTAATGTTTCAGGGTCAATTTTTATTTTTGTTATTTCAAATACCCTTTCACATAAACTGTCCTGAGTAAATAACAAATAAATAGAAAACAGATTTTTGACAACACCATAAGAAACAGAATTAAAAGATACCATTCCAGTCCCAGCGCAGTGGCTCACCCCTGTAATCCCAGCACCTTAAGAAGCTGAGGTAGGCGGACCATTTGAGGTCAGGAGTTTGAGAACAGCCTGGCCAACATGGTGAAACCCTGTCTCTACTAAAAATATACAAAGTAGCTGGGCATGGTGGTGCATTCCTGTAGTCCCAGCTACTTGGGAGGCTGAGACAGGAGAATTGCTTGAACTCTTGAAGGGAAAATATTTCAGAGAGACTGGAGACTGTTCAGGGATGCTGGAAAGGATTACCAACCAGACAAAGATGAATGCCTATCTCACTACTCAAGTGTCCTCTGCAGACCAACAGCGTCAGCATCATGTGGGAGCCTGTTAGACCTGCAGAATGTTATGCCCAGCTCAACCTCCTGAATCAGGGTTCACATTTCTACAAGACTCTCAGGAGATTTGTTTGCACATGAAAGTGTGAGGGCTGCTGGATTAGATGACCTCAATAGTTCTTTCTGAACTGGTAAGATCCTGTGAGTCTAGGCATGATCCCCAAAGCAGAGAACTTGTGGCATGATGTCAGGGGAGCAGATTCTGCTGAGCTGGCAAGGCTTTTAGGGTTTTTCAAACTACTCCAGTCATTCCTGCATCAAGTTCTCAAAAGTACATGAGGTGATACAGGAAGAAATAGGTGTTGTTTAATACAGGATCAATTTTGAGCTGTTGACTTTCAGAGCTGGAGGAAACTCGGGAATCATCTAATTCGCAACTTTATTTTATACAAGAGGAACTGAAGGGTCAGAGGACAGTGACCTGTCCCAGGTTAAAATAAAACTTGATGACTTTTTTCTACCTTAATTTCTGCCTAGGCTGGTTCATTCTCTCCCTGGCTCACTGTTTCTGTCTCTATCGCTGTCTCTTGTCTTTCTCTCCTTTCTCTCTCTCCTCCCTCCCTCTCTCTTTCTGGATCTGTCTCACACACACACACACACACACACACACACACACTTACACACACATACACACAGCTGAAGTTAACCTGCGTTTTAAATTGATCTGGTGGCTATCCTTAGGCCCAAACAACAAAAGCAAGGAAAGGTAGAAATATAATACTGCAGAAGGAGTCTTTCCAGAGGTAGCAGAACAGGCTGTGAAGAGTAACATGAACAGGAGCTAAAGTCAAAAGGAATATAAACTAAGAATCAGAAGGAATATAAACTAAGAAGTCAGAAGGAATATAAACTAAGAATGCCAACAGGTATATGCTTTTCCTAAGTTCTCCCTCAGACTTTTGAGCTGACTTGTCATAGTTTATTTCTTGCTTGTTTTTTTTTTTTTTTTTTTTTTTTTTTGAGATGGAGTCTTGCTCTGTCACCCAGGCTGGAGTGCAGTGGCTCCGCCTTGGCTCACCTCTGCCTACCTGGCTCAAGCAATTCTCCTGCCTCAGCCTCCCAAGTAACTGTGATTATAGGCGCCTGCCGCCACACCCAGCTAATTTTTGTATTTTTGGTAGAGACAGAGTTTCACCATGTTGGCCAGGCTGGTCTCAAACTACTGACCTCAGGTGATCCACCAGCCTCAGCCTCCCAAAGTGCTAGGATTACAGTTGTGAGCCACTGCACCTGTCCCATTGGTTATTTCAATAAAGAATCTAGGGTTATGACTGATGCTAGAGGAAAAAATGAGGAAGCGTAATGGATGAAAGTCCTAATCTCAGCAGTGAGAGAGCCTGTATCTAAATCCTAGTTCTACCACCAAAGGAGCCTATATGTGCTATAATGTGTGTTTGCTTCAATGTCATATGGATTTAAAAAGCATCAATTATTTTTATTTTACCTACTCAAAGGGTTGCTTTGAATTTCAATAATACTTTGAAAAAATGCTTGCAGCTTCCAGAGATTTTTGTAGTTTCTTTTTCAAATTGTCAGTCTTTCCAATGAGCATGGTATGATTTGTAAAGACAGGGCACTACCTAACTTGTTCACTGCTCTACTCCCATGGCCAGCATAGAACTGCAACATAAAAACACAAAGACTACGGAGTCAAGCTTCAGTGAGTGGATGGATTTACACATGAAAGAGAGAGGAGGAAACACAGACAGGAAGAGAGCAGGATGGCTTCCTATGTGACATTAAGATTGAATTTGTGATCATTAGGTCTCCTATAGTTTTTTTCTATTCTTGTGATTTGCTGTTTTTGTCACAGTTTTTGTTTTTTAGTAAGTACACTAAATTAGTTAACAATGTAGTGAGAAAAACTTGAACTCTATAGTCAGGCAGACCAAGGTTTAAGTTTGCTGTCTGGAACTATATGACCTTGGACAAGCTACATTCTGTATCTAAGCATTGATTTTCTCATCAGTAAAATGGTATAAATAGTTTCTAACTTACTAGGATTGTTGTGAGGATTAAATGGCAAAATGAATACAAATAGTTTAGTACAGGGCTTAGTATATAGTAAGCGTTAGATAAGTGCTGTTTTCCTGCACTAAGAGTTCTAGGAGGCTAATCTACTAATGAAAACGTTTGATCAATGGCTGATACACTGGTATCTAGTAGGCATTCCACAAGCGGATTAAAATGTTTAAAAACAGAAGACATAAATATATTGACTTTTTTCTTTAATGAAATTTTCATTGAAGGCAATTTATGTGTCTGTCATAAATTGTCATGATTAAGTTTTAGGAGTTTTTTAAATCATTTATTTGAAAATGTTGATTGTATAATTTCTGCTTTTTAAAATTATTGAAAATTTTCTCTTTGCTCTGATATCAATTTTTATAAATGTTTTATGAAAACTTGGAAAGAAGATATATTTTTGGCATGTGATAAAATCTGTTCTATATGAATTTTATTTTATGGATTATATCAGTTAATTTCCTTTAATGGAAAGCTTTAATAATGTTGCAGATACAAATTAAAAACTACAATTTATTTCATTGTAGAATGCTGGATAATTCACAGAATTAAAGGATGAGATAACAGCCTGGCCTTAGGTGGAAAAGAAACCAGGGTAGCTCTGAGAGCCGAGCAGCAGACACGTGTGAGCAGCAGCATCTTTGGGATACTACACTGTCATCTGGGGCTCAACTCTATATTCTCTCCCTTTGGATTTCTGCTTAAGGGTTAACTTCCTCAAGGAAAGAACAGAGTTAGCTTAGCTTAGATTTCTTGCCTAATATTGCGACTGGCAGACAAGGACTGGGTCTCTACTAGAAAAAGGGAGGATGAAGCCAGACAGGCAGTAACTACAGAGATCCACTACCTGACCTGTGACATTCACATCTTTACATCCTCGTCTCCATCTTTGTCTTTGACCTGCTGTACTGAGTCCTGAGGATGTTTAGGATGCAGAAAAATGGGAACATGGTTATAGTTAACCACATAAGAGAAGATAGCTGGGTTTGCTTTGAGAGTATTCTCTTTCCCTAGATTTGCTTGTCTATAAAGAAAGAAGTATGTTATTAGTCTAGTATTACAATTACTATTAGTACTATCATTATCACCATTTGTTGAGCACATTTTCATTTATTAGTATTTAAGGTATTAGAAACTGTGCTTGGTAAAATTCTGCCACCATGGAGTTTAGAATCTACTGACAGGACACTCATTTAATCAAATAAACTCTTAAATTGAGGTACAATTAAACTTAGAATATATTATAATTTATGCTTGCCTGATTATAATTGGAATAACTATGATGAAAGAGAAATGCGTGAAGGCTCAGGGAACGTGTAACGTGGAGACTTGGCCTTGTCTGGCAGGGCAGAGAGGAAGATTGAGTAAGTCATGACTGCCGTGATATTAGAGGATATACAGGAGCTAACCAGGTAAAGAGAGCCTGGGGAGAAAATATTAGGCCAAGAGTTCAGTATGAAGAGGTGC
The DNA here is from genome assembly GCA_963573385.1 of Cacajao melanocephalus. Lineage (NCBI taxonomy): Eukaryota > Metazoa > Chordata > Mammalia > Primates > Pitheciidae > Cacajao > Cacajao melanocephalus. The sequence continues at coordinate 14,167 of CAUYLG010003626.1, forward strand.
AGTTCCAGCACAAGCATGATTCATGTGAGAAATCAAATGAAGGGTAATTTGGTGTCGTGTAGAGAGCAAATGGGAGTTAGGTATGGGAAGTGCGTGGAGAGTGGGCTATAACCGTGCAGGATGTTATGGGTCACTTTAAGTTTTCTGGTGTTTAGCCTAAAAGCAATGTAAAGCTATTGGATCATAACATGGGAGTGATATGACCAGGTTTACCTTTTGAAATGATGCCTCCAGCTGTAGTATGAACACACTGGAGAGGTTAGGAGTGGATCTGAGCTGCATCTGGAGCCAACTGTAGGAATGTATGAGAAATAAGAGGGGCTTAAACTAGGGTTATGGAGTAGAGGAAAAAGAAGTGAGCAGATCTAGGAGAAATTCAGGAAGGTAAAAAAGACAAATGTGGTGGTGGATAAGATACGGAGGGTATAGAAGAGACTGTTAATTATGATTGCTAGTTTACGACTGGTATAATTAAATTAAGGATGGTGGTCTCATTCTCATTGATAAAGAACACTAAAAGTGTCTGAGCTTAGAGCAAATGACCATGAGTTTAATTTTGGACATGCTGGCTTGGATACCCTTCTGTGATAGCCAGTGTGATAATCCAGGGGACGTTAGATAAAAAGGCCTGGAATTCATAGGAGAGGCCTAAACCAGAGATTGTAATGCTTGAGACTTTGCTTGTAAGAGATAAAACTGTCAGTGTGGGTGAGTTGCCTAGGGAAACAGAACAGACAAGAAGGTGACCTAGGTTGCCTTGTGAAGTACAAGGCAACGGCTTCTGCTGAGAGTTATCAAAGAGGTGACCAGGAGAGGGGCTTAGGATGAAAGAAAGGTAAGGGGCCAGGGAAATGTGTGAGCAGATTATAATATCAGCAAGTAGGAAACTGTCAGTTAGTCATATCAGCAAATGGGAAACTGAGTTATTGGGTAAACGTTTTAAGGTTATTGGTGACAATAAAGGTCCTCTTTGGGCTGGTCTTTCCCCTTTAGGGGTTTAGGATAAAAGAACGGTAAGTGGCGAGGAAGATCTTTGAGGACTTAATCCTATCAGCAAATGGGAAACAGTCAGTCAGTCATATCAGCAAAGAAGTAACTGAGTTAATGGGGGAAGGCTGTAAGTTTGTTAGGGACAATGAAGGCCCACTTTAGGCTGGTCAAACATTCAGGCAACACACATTTGGTGAGTGGCCACTGTTCTGGCCCTTGGGATATATAGTGAACAACATGGACTCTCTACTCTTGAGGAGCCTACATGTTAGTGAGGAGAGTGGTGAGTGATGATCTTGTGGATGTTTTGGCTCCACAAGATAACTATTGTCCCTTAAAATCATGAATTTATTATTCAAGTACTCTTCCTAATACTGCGATTTCATCCAGTCATACTTGACTGCTTGATTATAGTCAGAGGGACAGTAGACAAAGTTTTACAAATAGAGGTACAGATTTGCTTGAAAAGCATAATAAAAAAAATTAAAGAACAGCAATAGAGAAACATGGAGTTTGAGTTCCATTCAGGGTGTTTTAAATAATTATGGAGGTTAAGAAAATAGAAGAAAGAGGAGAAAGGAAGGATTAATAAACTGGGAGTTACAATAAGAATAATTGAAGAAGCAAACTGGAGGAATAGAAGATTATTATCTCAATGAGATGTACATATAGGTGATTTTGGAAGTAAAGTAGTTATGGCTAAAGGAAAGGTCTAGGGTATGGTACAATACAGGGTGACCCAGATGAAGTGGAGATTGTCACTAGAGAGAAGATGGCCATGAAATAGAAAGGTCAGGGTGCTGAATAAATTATGCATGTGGAAGTGAAGTACCCAACCTGACAACGGATTAAGTAGAGATGAATGCTCTAAACCAGGTTCCAAAATCTTTGAAGAAGCAAAATGTATCTGGGATGTCACTTGTGACATCAATGAACAGGAGGAGTGGGTGGTGTAGGTGATTGTTTAGTTGTTAGCCAAAGTTCTTTTTGTCTGAGAGTGACTGTCACTTCTTGGCACTTTATGCGTTATTCTTCAAGATATTCCTATTACTGACATTCCATTTTTTTTTTTCAGATAAAGAAAGTAGTGCATGGAGTCTTTGTAACCCAACCTTACAGAACTAACAGTTGGCAGAACTGCAATGGAAAACCAGGTATGTCTTATAGGAGTTTTAAAAACTTCAGTTTATAGTTTTTCAGTTTAGCAAGTAGTAGTTTTGAATTGTCTTAGATATCACTGGCAATTCAGGGATAGACTATGCAAAATAAACATGCCAAGATTCTTCATACACAATGGATCCCAGATAGAGAACAGCAGGAGACATGGGAGGTCTTCCCTTCTGCCACAAGTCTGGGTAGCAATTTTAGATGTGCAGCTTCTGAAGTGACTAGATGGTATTATGCCTATTAGATATAAACAGAAACTGTGAAGGAGCTTTGAAAAGTTCCAGTCCAGCAGGTAGAGTATACTGCGGGAAGAAGGTAGCAGCAAGTTGAAGTGCCATCAAGCAGTTGGTGTTAGGGTTCGGGGAAGGAGTAGCAAGTTGTACTGAGCTATAGAAATCCTGGAGCAGTGATTTCTGTAGTTCAGGCAGGAAGGCAGCAATAAGGAAATCAGTCAGCAGAGAGCTACAGTGGCAGGACTCTAGTTATGTTAGTATAATGGCTGCATCTCAGTCCTAGAATCCTGCAGCACCAGGCAAATTGCCCAGCCAGAGAAGTCAGGCACAGAGCAATCAGATACTATGTATTTACTGGAACTGGGACATAAGGGCACAATAGGAGTGGCAGCAAGAGGATCATTTGCTTATTGTCTACTCATTTGTCCATCCATCCATCCATCCATCCATCTACCCACCCATCCACCCACCCATCCATCCATCCACCCACCCATCCATCCATCCATCAATCTAATACATATTTACCAGTGCCTATCAAGTACAAGGCCTTATGCTGCATGGTGGGAATAAAGAGATGAAGTAATATCGTTGAGTTTCCCCAGCTGATATCATCTCTCTACCCCTAAAAGAGTTTTAGTTCTTTCATTCCTTCTTATTTATTTTCTTCAAGTGGAGAAGGGATAAACTTGAACTCTAAAGAAAAATAAAGCTCCCAGTCAGAGATCCACACAACACCAAATGAGTTCCCATACACTGGCACACTTAAAATCCTAGAAAATGCATATGTGGATGATCAAGACACAATTTATAGTAGACCACAGGGGCCAAGCCTCATGAGACTGTCACAAATCAGCAACGAACATGTCTTTAACATTCAACTCGAAGTCTTGACCTAAGAATATATGTCAATATATTAATATTGCATTGATAAGTGCATATAATACATTTCTGTCTCTTAGGGAAATCCCTCTGATAAGGCCGAGATGCAAGCATTTATTCCTTCCCCTTTACCCTTTGGAAGCTCTGCCTTGGTTTATGCCCAACTCATTATACAGCAGTTGCCTTCATTACCATCTCATACTTTAGTAATGGGAAAATGTTGCTATGGTGATGCTGGAATATAGGCCTGAACACAGACCAATGTGAACTTATTCTTAGGGGCAGTAGAGTGGTAAGGAGTTCGCAACAGGAGTCATAAACCTTTTTCCTGTATTCCTAATGTATATGCTGAAGCATATTACAGTTAATGGAGATGAACCTTTAGCAGCAAATGGAATGGATTCAGGCTCTCACATGGCTATTTCATTTTACTATAATTAGCCTGTTTTTCATGAACATACTGATGAAGATTCCTAAGTTAGCAAATACATACCCCAGTTCCTTGAAGAGCTGACAATCTTGTTTGTTATTTTCTATTGCACAGTTGTAAGCCGTACTCCAAGTATCACAAATGGGAACCACTGGTAACACATAGAACTGGGAAATGTATCGATGGCTTCTTGTAAACCCTTTACTACCTTTAGGAAAGCTCAGATTCATGACCTATAGTACATAAGCATACTATATAAGTATATAAGACCTTGAGTGTTTGTGTATAAAATCACAAACTACAGCTGTTTCTCAACTTACAATGAGGTTGTGGTTTCTACTAAATTTACATCATTTTTGCACCATCATAAAGTCAAAATATTTTATGTTGAGCCATCATTAATTGGGAACTATTTGTATTGGAATACAAGACCCTTAGACATAATCTAAGCTGAATTTTTCTCTTAGAGATGAGGAAACAAGGTCTAGATATAGAAGAGTGCCTTTAAGTGACCCAGCAACCAAGATGCAGGTTGGTTTAGCTGAAACGAGAAGCCATTTTTCCTTCTATCTCTTTGTCTGATAAGCTCTTCTACTAATTTCTCCTTTTCTAATCAAAGGCTTTCAGAGAACCCATCTTTTCTTCTTCAATAGGAAGAAAATTAATGGAGGTGTCTAAATCTAGAGACCCCATTCCCTATCCCAAATGTTAGCCTTGACTTAGTCACTTAAAGCCACTGACCCCAGCCTCCTAATGAAGCATGGCTCACTCTAGAAGGTATTGCTGGTGGACCTGAAGTTTTGAGAAGATGAACAATATTAGTGTTCAGAGCTGCCTTGTCAGCAGGTATCCCTGTGAAGCTGACAGCAGGACCTGTTACTCTGTTACCTTTGTTTCTTAGTCTTTAAAATCCATTAGCATGGGGCATCATTTGATGTATTTCTGTCTTTTCCTTCTAGAGCTCAAATGCTGTTTATAATAAGTCTTCGGTAACTTCACATCCTAAGGATATCAGAATGTTTTGGGGTACTGCATTAGTTATAATTAAACTAAGCCATATAGGTCCCCAGGAACAGTGGTGAATCTGGCTGAAATGTTTATCTTTTTCTTAATAGAAAGGTTAGTTTGGGCCTTTATGCTACTTATTTTAAACAGCTGTCAAGGCTGAAGATCTTAAGAGCTTCCTGCTTGAGAAGAGACTTAATAAGAGTTATCATGAGAATTGGGATAGATCAAGAGTCTTAGAAACAAATGCTGACTACCTATTGATAGAGAAATCATTTTAAACTCTCTCAGTGTCAGCTTTCTGTTGTATAGGTCAGAATTGCATGTCTTGTCAGAATTGTACAAAAGATATGGAATGCTTCCAGAGAACTGGGTAAGAAGCTGTCATCTTTCCAGTCTTCATTGAGCATCCATTTGTGTTGGGACAGTCTAGGGAAGAATATAGGATGTGTCCTCCCTACCCTCAGTTTAGCTTTGATTGTTCCTTCAAAGGATTTTATACTTACCAACTCACTTGACATTCCCATTATCAGGTAAACATGGAAGAGAAATCAGACTTGTTCAAGATCACCATGCACATAATTGGGATACCTATGTTTTGGTCCTAGCTGGGTTTCAAGTTCAATCTAGCCCATCTGAACTTGATAAAGTGATCTTCAAAAAATAAAAAAGAATGATGTTGATCCCCAACTTAAAATCCCCCATTTGAGAATGGTGTGGGACCACCTGCTCATCTCTCCGACCTCATTTTTTACCATCATCTACCTTAACCAATGCATGTCAGCAACAGAGTTGTTCCATTGCTCTGACCTGCTTTTTTTTCGCCTGCCTCCTGGTCATTGCAGATGCAGCAGCTCCTTCAGCCTGTAATGTTCTTTGCCCAGTGGCTTTGTGAAACTGCCTATTTTTCGTATTTCAGTTCTTAGCTTAAGTGCCTCTTGCTTACAGACGTTCCCCTGAAGTCTACCTAAAGCAATACACTGTATTATTTCCTGTTTCCTCTGATGAGTGCTGTTAAGCTGATTGTGCTTTTTGATGAATTTTTTTTTCTTTTGTGTTTACATGACTTATTTTATTTGGTCTGTCTATCCTTTTGAGATATAAAACATTATAAAAATAAGGACTAGATCTATTTTATTTGTGGCTGTATCTCTAGCACTCAGCACAATTATTGATACCTAGTAAGCACTCAGTAAAATTTGCTAAATGAACAAATGAATAAATAAGTCACTCATTCTGAGCATTTTAGCTCATCATAGGTAAAAATGTTCAATAACTGTAGCTATGTTACTTACTCTCTTCACTCCAAATAGAGAAGCCTCTTTCCTTCTGTGGTTATCACTTCCTGGTCTTCATCAGACATGCTTCTTCTCCATTGTCTTTCCTTTTACATTTTCCCTCTGTCTGCTTGAGCTATATGTTCAACCTGGTATGTACAACTTACTAAACTAACATTTATAGTGATAAGAGCAATAGGTTGAAGTCAGGAAATCTGAGTTCTAGACTTAGATATGCCTCTAGCTTAAAATGTGATCCTGGATAAAGTTAGATGCTATTTTTGAACCTCGGTTTCTCCCATTTTTGTAATGAAGAGTTTGGAACTGGTGAGCCATAAAGATGTTTTCCACCTAGAATATTATCTAACTTATATTGCTTATCTTCTGTCAATTAACCTGGGCAGCATCATAAAAGAGCCACTTCTAAAATCGTAAGTTTCATCTGGATTAATGTGTGGGTACAATCATTAAAAAAGAAGTCCCATTAGTTTATATTCATGCTATAAAACTTACAATCCCTATGGAGAAACCAAGCTTCAAAATGTCTTGACAGTGAACAATATATTCAATGTCTTTGCTGTGCTGGGTGCTTTCCAGAGTAGCTGGGGAGCCACTAGTGCTGGTGAAAACAGAAGCGAGCCATGTTATGTCCTCGTGCTGGTCTCCATATGCTATGTTTTGTAGGTCTGCCAGAATTTTCCCACCATGGCGCCTTTAAATTTCCTACTTTATCCCAGATTGCACACATTTCAGCCTTGGCAGGAAGGTCTGCATTTAAAGCCAGTTTTTGAAGATAGCAAAAATGTTTCACATATATTTAGTGTTTAGTGTTCATTACCCTGCGTCCAGTGGCAAGACAGAGGAAGTATGGTCTTGTGGCTAAGAGGCTAGGCTGCGAAATTGGAAGCCTGGATTTGAATCTGATGTGACTTGGGATATTGACTTAACCATTTAAATATGTGTTTCTTTATTTGTGAGAGATGTGTAATAAGAGTAAAAAGCTTTCAAGTGGATAGGGTGAAATGAAATAATCATGTCAATACTTAGCATATGACTGGCACGTGGCAACCAATCAATATGTATTATTTACTTTTTGTGTCTCTTTCATTACTTGAGTAAAAATGAGAATTCCAATCCAGGTGAAGATGCTCTAGTTTGTATTACCTCTGTTCAGTAGATTCACTTTCTGTGTCATCATCTGTGAAGTTGATATTTTGTTCGTAATCTTTTAGATCCTTTTCTGCTCTGACATGATAAAGCAAATAGACTAATGAATATTTGGCTTTATAAGAGGATGAATAATAGACATTTTAATTTTTCCGAATTATCTAAAAACTTTTGAGTGCTGATTACAAAGTACTATATAAAGGTGGTTATGATTTTCTCAGTTACATCACAAAAACTAGAAAGTGATTGTGTAGCAAAACTGTGAAGTAGATAACATTTTTAGGAAATTTTGGTCCTTGCAGTCTTCACCTCCACTGAGATGTCTTTCCCATACACCCTAGCATTTTTCCTGTGCCCTCTATTTCCCTCCCCCTATTTTTCTGACTCTGAGTTATATGCCTTATCTCTAACTGTAAAATGAAAGCTCTTGTTTCCTATTAAATAAATTTCATGCTCTGAGAAGCAGGAAGGAAGCATATTTCAACCAAGTTCTGTGATTGGACCATGCTTTCTAGCGCTCTGATATAATGCCAGATTGGTGGCTACTAGTTTGTCTCATATTTGACAGATCATTGAATTATGGTATCTCCCTCATACCAGTTCTTTAATCTTCACACACTTCCAGTTCTGCCTTCAGCTAATGACTAATCATACATCTCATTCGCAAAGAATTCTTAGAGTTTCTGTCTCAGACTCTAAACTAACTCATCTTAGAATTTTTCTTAATATGAACCTTCTCATTTTACTGATGGAGTAATGGAGGCTCTGAGAAATGACATTACTTACTTAAGTCCCCACAGCTAATAAATAACAAAGGTTCTGCAATAATACCTGAAATAATATTACAAATAAATTCCTTGTAGTCTGTTTTTTATTATTTTTGTTGTTTTTATAGGAGCCTGTCATTCAATTTGAATTTCTTTACAATAAGGAGCATGCTAACCTGGTGGTAATTCATGCTTTATTTAGGTTAGTTGAGAATTTAGGTTAGTTGTTAGTGAACTCAGTATAGGATCCAGCAAAATTCCTGGAGCAGAAGAGGAACCAGATAGAGAGGACGTGGCGAGTGCAGATTAGAGTAGAGAACTAACAGTGGATTTAGCAAAATGGGATTTGTTGGTGACCCTGATAACAGTGATTTTCAGGCAGTGGTGGGGAGAAAAGCCTGCCCAAAGTGGGCTAAAAAGTAAATAGAATATGAAGAAGTGAAAACATACTAATATGACATGGATTTTTTTTTCTGAAAATGAGTAGAGACATAAAGTAGCTGGTGAGAGACATGAGGCCAATGGAAATATTTTTAATATTTTACACATATATGTAAAATTATAACATTTGTGTGCTGTTGGTAATGATTTCATATTTAGGAGAAAATTGAAGGTGAGGAGAAAGAAATGTTGATTATAGGAGTAAAGTCTTGGGTTGGTGAGAAGCAGTGAGACCCAGTAATAACTAAAAGGCTTGGCTTTTTCTAGGTGAAAAATCCAAGTTTATGGGTAAAGAAGCAGACAGCTTGAGATATCTGGTATTGAAAAGATGCACAGATTGTCTTTTGGTTGCTTTGATTTTCTTGATGAAATAAGAAGTGAGTCAAGAACTGAGAATGTGGAGAAAGAGAGAGTGTTGGTGATTGCAGGATGGAAGAGTGAATTAGTTAGGGAAATACAGTAAAATTGCTGGATGGTGCTAAAGGCCCATTCAAGTTTGATAGTCAAAAATTTGAAGAGAGTTAGATCTGTAGTGAGTTTTTCTCCAGCCTCATTCAGCTGCTTGAGTGTAGCTGCAAAATAGATGAACAGTTAAGTTGAACTAAAGTTGGAGTTTTGCCAACTAGGCTAGAGGAGAAAAAAGAGCAAGGAATTTGAGAGTATATAAGAAGAGTGAATACACAGATTACACAGGAAATCTCAGAGGAGCAAGAAAGAAACTGAGGACACAAAACAGGTAATGAATGCACAGCAAAATGTGGTGAGGCCAGTGGGATGGAGGTCCTGCTGAATTTGTAGAGCAGAGCAAGGCAGATGCTAAAGTTAACAGAGTTGCAATAATAAGAGCAGATATTTGAAAAAAGTTGCAAGGAGCAATAAAGTTACTAGTAATGGCAAGGTCTAGTGGTGGCCATGGCAGTGGGTGAATGAGGCGGAGTGAAGTAGAAAGCTGAAGGGGAGAGAGTCAAGGAGTTGGATGGAGACCACAGCATTGGTGTGGAAGTGGTCAAGATGCTGACAGAATACAGAACGGAGGAGATGGAGAGGGTGGAGCGCTGAGTAGCGGTGAAGAAGGGTGAGGAGTAAGATGGTGAATTTGAGACTTAGGTCTTCAGTAGCTGAGGAAGGCAATGAGGGTGGCAGACAACTGCCACAAGGCAGGAGAATAGTGGTAGAGCTTAATGGTATATGTTTCAAAAAAAGGTGGGAATTCGGAAGGACAAAGGAGGTAATAATTGACTATAAATGACTGTAATGAGCATGGAGAGTACCCAGCTTTACCTCCAGGCTCTGTGTGCAATGTGGGATGTAAAAGGAAAAACAGCTCTCACTTGAAAGGCCAGCAAGGGAAGCAGTTTCTACAGGAAGAAATCAAGTTTTACAATGAACACACAGCTGGTAGAGAAGCTAAAAAGACATTTAAAGGGATAGGAAATCTTCCCAGTGTAGACTATAAGTTCCAGAGCACCCAGTAGAAGAATTGGGGAGGGGGATGTTTAATAATGGCTGTGAGATCATACTGGAGATGTGAAACTTATCTGGGTATGATAGGTAATGTAGACTACTACTCAAATGTTAATGTATTTGAAAATCTCCTTGAGATATTGTGCATATTCAGATTCACAATCTTGTTGGGGGATGGGAAGCTAAGAGTCTGCATTTCTAACAAGCTTCAAGGTAAGGCTGATAATACTTATTTGAGGATCGTATTTTTGTACCTTTTTTTTTTTTTTTTTTTTGAGACAGAGTTTAACTCTTGTTGCCCAGGTGAGAGTGCAATGGTGCGATCTCAGCTCACCGTAACCTCTGCCTCCCAGTTCAAGTGATTCTCCTGCCTCAGCATCTTGAGTAGCTGGGATTACAGGCATGGTGGTGCATGTAATTTTTGTATTTTTAGTAGAGATGGGGTTCTCCATGTTGGTCAGGCTGGTCTTGAACTCCCAACCTCAGGTGATCCACCTGCCTCAGTTTCCCAAAGTGCTGTGAGCCACTATGCCCCGTGAGGATCATACTTTAAGGAGCAAGGCTTTGTAGGTTGGACTAGTGTGAGCAGCATTAAGGTTGGAATCTGGGGAGACGATGCCAGTGATGCTTTTGATCAAGAACAGGTGGAGCTCTGGAGCCTCCTTCAATCTAGGAATATTTAGTAATAGCCAACAGTTTTGGAAAATCAATTTTAAAACTTTCTTATCTTTAAATTTTTAAACCTTCTCTGAATCTAAAGCTCATGTGTTTACCATATATTTGTTTCAATAAGTGTATCGTCTTTTTTCATAGGTGTGCACACGTTATTCCAACAGGACTGTTTGCTCCTTAGAGCCAGAGACTGTGGGGAATAGTGGAACATTATTGGATCATGAGTCATAAGACTTAATTTCAGTTCCCATTTGTACTATTAACTAGCTACAAAAAGCAGTGGAAAAAATAATTTACCTTTCTGATCATTTTTATGTGTGAAGTGGGGATAATCATGCCTAGCTGTCAGTGCTGTGAGATTCAAATGAGATACTTAATATGAAAATGTGTTGTAAACTGAAAAACAATATAATAACAAGATAATAATTCTTGTAGGACTCGTTTTTTTTCTGATATATACCAGCATGGCACATTGGCTGGTGCTTGATATTATTGATCAGTGGCCATGCCATATTGGTAGTTAAATATTTTTAAATATAACTCCTGAAAATTGTGTCTCATAAATTTACTGTTATTCTGTGTCTTTATAAAATGCCAACAGAAAAATGGGCATGAAATAGTTGTCACATTAAAGGTCAGATATAACAAGGTGAGTAAAATAAACTTCTATCCCAAGGTACACTGAGTGAAAAGTGAAAGTAATTCCGCAACTCTATAGAATGAGTTCTTTCTAATGTCACCTTTACCAGGAAACATTAAGGTGTCAGTTCTTGTTCCCTCACAATAAAGTTGAAAGTGACCTCACTATAATTTCTGGCATTTGTTTCCTCTTGAGATTATACCCTTCACATTTCGTAGCTGGTTCACACAGGTACACTCAGACAAAAAAAGGATGCTAGGCACAGACAAGCTATGATTAACCTAACTCATCTATTTTGTTCTGCAGTAGAACTCTCTGTTCCAAAATGTGTTATGGGGACTTAACAGACATCTTCTTCAAAGACATCTTAGACAGGATACTCTATAGAGAAATACCTTTATGAACACATCCTGTTCTCTAACAGTAAAAAATATTTCTTTTCTTTTTTCTTTTTTTTCTTGGAGAGCTTGCTTTAGTGAGAATTGATTTTCCCAGCTCTCTGGAATTCAGAAGAAAAGCATGGATTTTGGGGTTCAAATTCTGGCTGTACCCCTTATTAGCTGTAAAATCTTAACCAAGTTACTTAATCTCTGTAAATCTCAGGTTTCTCATTTGCAAGACTGTCATAATTGTTGGATCTTCCTCACATAATTGTAAGAAGTGAGACAATGTGCCTGAAGTAAGTGCTGGTCACTCATGACTGTGCAAGAGCCGGGATTAAAAATGTGTGTCCCGAATTTACAAAGTCTCTAATTTCAACAGTGAAAAAACAACCCACTTAAAAATAGGAAAAAGGTTAGAACAGATACTCATGAAGTAAGGATACAGATGGAAAAAAACCATATGAGGGGGTTTTCAACATCAATATTCATTAGGAAATGCAAATCAAAACCACAGCAAGGCACCACTTCACACTTATCAGAACAGCTAAAATTCTGACACTGATTATCAATAGCAATACCAATGACCACACCAAGTATTAGGAGGATGTGGAGCAAACAGAGGTCTCCTACATTGTTCATAGGAATACAAAATTGTAAAACCACTTTAGAAAAGCTTTTGTTAGTTTCTTAGAAAGCTACACGTATCAGTACCACATGACCCAACCATGCCTTCCCCTGAGCACTTACCCAAGAGAAATCAGGCGGCTGCCCATACAATCCTTTATGTACAAATGTTTATGTCTTCCGTTACATAGCTCAAAACTGAAAACAATCCAAATGTCCAGCAACAATTGAAAGGATAAACAAAATGGGGTACATCCATAGCGTAAATACTACTCAGCAATAAAAGGAGATTAATTATTGATACATGCACCACTATGGATGCATTGCAAAATAATTGTCCTGAGTGAAAGAAGCCAGACAAAAACAGTATGTATTGTATGACTCCTTTTATATATAACTTTAGAAAATGCAAACTATAGTGACAGAAAATAGATCAGTGGTTGCCTAGAGATGGGGTGGGAAGGGAGTTAGAAAAAAAGGTAGGAAAGGGAGAATGCCAAAAAAACAAGCGGAAGTTTTCAGAAGAATAGATACGGTTATTATGCGTTGATCATAGTGATGGTTTCACAGGTGTAGACACATGTCAAAACTTATCAAACTGTACATTGTAAACATGTAGAACTTGTTATACGTCAATTATACCTGAATGAAGTTATTAAGAAAAAAGAGGCTCTCCATGTTTTGACCCCCTCTTATTAGCCTTGTTTATTACTGAAACTTTTATTCCATTGAGTGTATAACCATATCCCTTTTTAGGGACTACCCCAAAAAATTTCTTTCACTTGTCCATTAAACGTATGTTCTTTGGGTCCCTGTTATGAAACAGACCACAGGCTAGGAGTTAGGCATCCATCAGTGATAAAGACAGTACCAGTTTCTTCTCTCATCAGGTCCACAATCTGGTCGGAGACATAAACAGGTCCACTGTTGTACATTTATTATTGTGTTTATTATTTATGTTTATATATTTAAGGGGTAGAAGTGAGTTGTCTTTTTTTGTGGTTTTAAGAAGTGAAAAGTTTAATAGGCAAGAAAGAAGGAAGCAAGAAGAAAACAGCTCCCCCATACAGAGACAGAGGGAGCAGGGATTGAACAAAGAAAAACTCCTGAGTGAGGTGTCTTACGAGCATACATTTGCGTAGTGGTGAAGTCTGGGCTTTTACTTTACCCATCACCTGAATAGTGAACGCTGTATTCAATAGGTAGTTTTTCAACCCTCATTCCCCGACCCTCCCACCCTTTGAGGACTCCAATGTCTATGATTCTACTTTGTACATCCATGTACTTGTTATTTAGCTCCCACTTATAAGTGAGAACATATTTGACTTTGTTTGTGAATTATTTCACTGAGGATAATGGCCTTCAGTTCCATCCATGTTGCAGCAAAAAAATTTTATTTTATTTTTTAGTGCTGAGTAGTATTCCATGGTGTGTGTGTGTGTGTGTGTGTTCTTTTAATCCAGTCCTCCATTGCCTGACATTGATTCCATGACTTTACCTTTGTGTGTAGTGCCGTGATATGTAATATAATAGTATAGGTTGTTGTTTTTTTTAATATTATGATTCCTTTCCCTTTGGGTGTATACCCTGTAGTGGAATTATTGGATTGAATAGTAGTTCTAATTTTAGTTATTTGAGAAATCTCATACTGTTTTCCATAAAGGCTATACCAGTTTATTATTTTTGACTACTTAGCCTTTGAACACCTTGATGTTATGAGATAATCCTCCAGTGCGGGTTGTTGGACCTCTTATACTTAAAATTTAGTGTAACTTCCAGCGTGGTTATTTGAAATCTTCTCCCATCATTTGAGACCTTCTCCCATTATTCTTGAATGATTTAATGGGTTTGTTCTTAGTCTGTTGCCACTTTTTAATAGAGAAGATAACAGAAAGATTAAATGCATGCGTTCTGAAGTCAGACTGCCTGGGCTTAAAATCACCTGTATCACTTGTTCATCTATTTAACTTCTCTTAGTTTCACTTCCTGGGCATAATAATTGTACCTGTCTCATATAGTGATCGTGAGGGTCATCGGAATAATTCAAGAAGTTCCCTGAACAGTTCTTGGTATACAAAGATGCTCAAAATATGTGAACTATTTTCATTATTTTGGCTTCCTAAGGTAGCTTGATACCTATATAAAAAACACGCCAGCCACATATGGTCAATAATGCTTATTGGAAAGCAACACTGACCTAGTGCCTTGGAGGGTGACTAGATAGGTATGGATTACATTATCATAGACAAAAGAGACAGAAATTCAGACAATCAGGTGAGACAAAAAATACACGTACTTTTGAACCCTAGAACAAAAGGCAGAACAGAAATCGAGGTAGTCAAAATTCACTTAACACAGGGTAGGTAAAGCAAGCCTACAAAGAGCTTCCTTTTCAAGGTAATGAGCCATGCTTATTTGGGTCATGATTATGCAGATACCTATGCAGATAAGAAAGCTAAACTCAAGCAACATCAATCTGCATGCTAAAATGGCAATTTAATTCTGAAGTCAGTGTTGTCCCTCACTGAAGGGATGCATTTATAGTTCTGTACTAGGTAGAAGTTAATATTGTGAGACCTAAGCAGGTAGTGGGAAAATGACTTCCATGGCTATGAAGGGCATGTGCCTTGTGGTGACAGATAGAGGAAAACACACAGAAAGTACAACTTTTGAAATTCATCTTCTCTATTCTTTTTTAAAATTAGCTCATTCTCATTTTAAAACTCATGATCCAGTAGAAGTTCGAATAGAGAAAAAAATGACTAAAACAGTATTACCCATTCTCTGCAATGGGTTAACTTGGTTGGCTCTTTAAAGAAAATATAAAAGGGGCCCATATTCAGAGATATTACCCATAGTGCCATGGTGTCACTTTTAAAGTCATCATATAAAGCATTCAATACTTAAGAAATTTAAGAGTAATGGAAAATTGTTGTTTCTCTTAATGAACAAAGAGCCAGAAAAGACCCTCTGTCATCATGCAGATTATTTTATTGGCCTATGGACTGACAGGCACTTTTATCCCAGAATGCCCAGTGGCGCATTAGCATCTATGTGCAGAGCCCGTTCAGTGTCAAAAGGACAAGTGAGGACAGTGACAGGAAGGAAGTGGACAGCTTTATGCAGCAGGTTGATTGCAATGACAAACTTCACTGTTTGCCAGATCCCAGCTAGTGCTTCCTGCATCAGAATCTTCCTTTCTCCAAGCCTCTGCTAGGAGGTTGGACAATAGCAGACAATAGATAAGGGTAGAAAGGAAGCTGACCAAAGCCAGCAGGAGAGTGCTATCACGGATAATTATTAATGCCGAGATTAGAATAAAATCTGGAACTTCAATACTTGAGTTGCTTTACAACTTAATAGCCACTGATTTCCCAACTCCCAGAATATTACCACTTTTCCTATTTCAGTGCTATGGTGCCTGAAATACCACCATTATAAGGGCATTTCTTCAAGCAAACCATTATCCTTTCAGTAAGTTTCTCTTATTAACAATAACATATTGGCTAGAATTGAGGAATATCCTATGCCAGGAAAGATACAAACAGCACTGGAGTTGTACAAAGCAGACCATTGAATTCTCTAAGTGGTATACCCTGTCAGCCTTTCTCTCTGTTTTCAGTTCTCCCTCCTTTACTCCCTACATTCATCCTCTCCTTCATTCCGTCTCCTGTGTTTCCGGGAGC
Source organism: Cacajao melanocephalus (assembly GCA_963573385.1). Classification (NCBI taxonomy): domain Eukaryota; kingdom Metazoa; phylum Chordata; class Mammalia; order Primates; family Pitheciidae; genus Cacajao; species Cacajao melanocephalus. The sequence continues at coordinate 29,992 of CAUYLG010003626.1, forward strand.
CGCTAGAGAACCAAGCACTGAGAAACTAAGAGTAATTTCCTGCCACTGAGAGGCACTGGACAGAGAGAACAGCAGCTTCTAAAGATCTAGATGACTTAGCGAGACTCTTTACTTCCTGAACCCCTAGTTTTATCTCATCAAAAACCTGGAGATGGTTTTTGTTTTGTTTTGAGACGGATTCTCGCTCTGTCACCAGGCTGGAGTGCAGTGCCGCAACCTTGGCTCACCACGATCCCTGTTTCCCAGGTTCAAGAGATTCCCCGCCTCTCCTCCCAGGTAGCTGGGATTACAGGGGAGCACCACCATGCCTGGCTGATTTTTTGTATTTTTAGTGGAGACGGGGTTTCACTATGTTGGCTAGACAGGTCTGGATCTCCTGACCTCGTGATCCGCCCACCTTGGCCTCCCAAAGTGCTGGGATTTTAGGTGTTAGCCACCCCCTGGCCTGGAGGTGGTTTTATGGTCTTACAGCTCTGAAAGTTTACTAGGTTCTGGATATTATCACTTATAATGAGCAAGGTGTTAACCTAAGAATGTCATTTTATTCTCATGAAAATGAAACAGGCAAGTAAATTTATCTTTCTTATTTTACATATGAGGGTACCAAGACTTGAGGGTAAATAAACTGCAGGAAGGTGCTCAGACAGCTAGTAATTGGAAGAATTAGATTTTGACTCCAGGCAATCTGACTCTATGCTTGGCCAACATACTATATTGCTTTTCTTGAAGCCATTGGGTTTGTTGTATAGCTGGCATGGCTGGAACTAATACAAATAGCACAGGTGCGTGGGCTCCGGTGTCACAACTGCCTATATTCAAATTAGAGTCCCATCGCTTTCTAATTAAGCATCTTTGGGCAAATTATTTAACCTCTCTCTGCCTTAATATCAGACTATCAATGGATTAATAACTAATTTTGGACTAGAAATCATTGCAATACTGAGCTTTGCTTTACAACTCAATAGCCATTGATTTCCTGACTCCCAGAATCCTACCACATTTCCTATTTCAGTGCCATAGTGCCTGAAATATCACCATTATAATGACATTTCTTCAAGCAAACCATTATCCTTTCAATAAGGTTCTCTTATTAACAATAAAATATTGGCTAGGATTGAGGAATATCCTATGCCAGGAAAGATATGAATAACTTATGCCATCATTAAACTTATTCTTCAAAACTAACATATAAAGTATGTACATATACCATATGTGTAATAATTATTATTCCCAATTTACATATGGGAAAGTGAGGCTCAGAGAGATGGCCAAGATGACACAAATTGTAACTGGTGGGACTGCGATTTGATCCAGGTTCCTGATTCTAGAATTATTCTCTTAACCATTCTGACATTCTGTTACTAATAAATATGCCTAGACGAGTTAACATAAAGTCATGATTAAATATATATATATATTTACATATATATATATTTAGAAACCAGAAAAGTACAAAGAATGTGGCATGTGGGGGTGGAGCCAATTAAAAAGAGAGTAAAGCATCTGAAAACCAACTTCTCTGTGCTGAGGAGGGCTGGTTCTGGAGATAAATTCTCTTTTCCTTGTTTGACTTTGCACCTCATGCTGGGTTTGCTGCTGAGAAACATGGCAGACCTGTTCCAATTAACATTATAGAGGCTCAGGGCTGGAAAAGAATATGGAGAGTGTAGCCTTCAATGCTTGTCTGATGAAGCCATCCTCTTTTTAACAACAGGAACTTTTTTTATTCCTTTTGTCTCTGCTGTCACGCCTCCTTGAACGTGAAATCACTACATCTTTTAGGTGACCTCTTTGACAGTGGTCAGCTCTGTGTTTCAAAGATCTTTTTTTTCTTTTTTTTTTAATCTTAAGCTTGACTTTTCTTTCTTTTGTTCTTTCCTGTTGATTGGCAGAAAACAAGTGTGGTTGTTTTTGTATACTATAGTTTTATATATATTTTGGAGGCAGAGATAGCAAATCACATACTCTGACTTTCTGTGTAGCTGCCATCTGTTAATCTTTCCTTAAAATCTGACTTATTTATCAGATTTTAACTCAACATCACTTTCCTTAAGAAACCTGCCCATGACCCAGACAACGCCCTTGTTTTATGCATCCACAGCATCCTGAATTCTCTTTTGCAGCTCTTTGTTCACCAGCAGTTATATAGAGATAATTCTTGTTTCTCACAAGGTATACACTCTACGAGGGGCAGGGATTTGCCTGTCTAATTCACATGCATGTACTGGTTACTGTGCTTATGCATGTTATTTAAAAACTTTTATGGAGCATCTCCTGGGTATCAGCCACTGTGCTTGTGAACAAGATAGATTTAGTCCTTCACCTCATGGAACTTGTAGTCTAGTGGAGTTTCTCATTCTTTTTTTCTCAACTTCTTTTTCCTTATAGCAATTGGCAATAAGAAAACGTCGCAGTATGATTTCCATCTATGGTATTTTTCTAAGTGTAAATTGATTCAGAATGGTAGTTTAGAGATGTGCTCATTGTCGTGATGTAGTTTATGAACTGCACCTGTCCTCATTTCAGAGCATTAAAAAACTGGGGCTGGGTGGTTGGACTGACAGTTGCATAAATGGACTACATCAATGATAGCATCACAGTGAACTGGGAGCCATTCATCCATTTATCTTTTCAGCATTCATTCATCTTTTCTCATTCCCTTTGCAGTTCTGGTTCCACACGTCTTAGCATTTGGGATAATAAAATCTTTGGCCATGATGCAGGCCAAAGATTTAAGGTCAGAGTAGCTTGAGTTCTGTAATACCCAACCTACTTACCAGCTGTGCAAACTTGGGCCAAACTAAATTCTCCAAATTTTAGTTTTCTGAGAAATACTAATTCCTGCTTTATAGTTGTTGTTTTTTTAAAGAGGATGAAATGAGAAGGAGTAGTAGTAGTGCCATCACCACCACCACCACCACCGTCATCATCTAACAATTATGTGACATTTATTATGAGCCAAGAGCTGTTCTAAGGACTTTCTGTGTATTAACACATTCAATCCTATCTATGAGATAGATATTAGTATTATCCCTATTTCAGAAATGAGGGAAAGGAGGCACATGAAAGTTAATAAACAAGTTCAAAGTCTCCCAGCTGGAGAGTGCAGACCCAGGAGAGAAACTACAGCATCTGGGTCTGCATTCCATGCTCCCAACAACACGGCTGTAGCTGCCTCTGCACACTCAGCAAAGGTGTTTAGTAAAAGGTATCTTTATGTGGCTAATACAGGTTTGTGACAGCTCAAATCAGTTTGCCCCACTTTTCCTAGGGAATCTTACCAGATGAGAGAAGTGTTGTGAGTATGAGGCACTATCCATTCTCTTGCTCAAATGAGCCATAAATCCATGCTTGTACCTGCTCTAAGTGGTCAGATTAAGAAACTAAAAGGAATAAATAGGTAAAAGAGGGAATCAGGCATTGAATATAACAAAGGGAAATGAGATTCTGATGTGAAGAATATCTGCAAGATATTCGAGTTTTGTTCCTGAGTTTTCCACACTAGTCTCTTGGCTCTGAAAGCAGCAGAATTCTTCATCAGTGTCAGTTACATCACAATTCAGTGCCCTCTTGGTGCCCATCACACAAAAAGCTCTGAGATTTAAAATTCTATTGAAAGAAGGTAAAATCTACCATATGTTTACATGTTCCCACTCTGCATCTCAGCGGTTTCTTTAAAGAGTGGAACAAAAAGAACGTTCTACCCATTTTACCTAGTGTGCTGGTTCTGTGACCATAATAGGGTCTCTGTCTTGTAGAGGGCATGAATTCCTTCCCTGCTTTCTTATGTTATTTCTGCCCCTACACCTCCCCAGCGCTTGTTCCAGCCTGTTTTCTTTTCCTTTAAGGAACAGCCCAGGTGCCAAGTTATATTTTTCACTCATTCATTCATTTACATATTGACTCCCCTATTTTTTATTTATTCAGCAAATATTTATGGAAGTTTCTACCATGTGTTTGGCGCCAAAGGTAGATAAAAGAGAAGAAAACAAGCATGAATCTTGCCTTTTAGGTCGCACAAGACTTTATATTATTAGTTCAAGGAAAAGATTTTGAAGAATTTTATGTGAGAATTGTAATCAGATTTGCATTTTGAAGATTGCTCAGGCTGCAATGTGGCAGATGGATTGGAAGGGACAGGAGTAAATGCTATTATAATAACAAGCAAATGATGATAGAAATGCCATTTCTCAGTTTTGAAACTGACTTTGCAAAAATTTTAACAGTGAAAAATTATGATAATGAACGAGATCTGACCTAACTGACTCCATCTTGACTTTAACCTCTAAACTACCCTTGTTCATTCCTGGGCGTAGACCGAGCTAACTTTGGGAGGAATTTAGTTTATAGTTTAACTTAGGAACAAAGGTGATAACAGCTCCTCTTTGAAACAAACCCCCTCCTTGCTTGGGGACCAGACTGCCTTTGAAAAACTAACAAGTTGGCCACAAGATCGAAAATTATGGCTCAGGAGTCATGCAGCCAAGAGGCCACAAGATTCCCAACCTCTCCAATTGCTCTTATAGATAACATTACTATTGTAAAACATAAGATTTGTGATTGAGGTATTTTTCAGACTCTGCATTCTGACGGATTCACTGGTACCACCAAGACCAGTAAACTGGCCCATCTGGTCATGCAGCATCCACCCAGGAACTGACTCAGTGCAAGAGGACAGCTTCAACTCCCTATGATTTCATCCTGACCCAACCAATCAGCCTTCCCCACTTCTTAGCCCCTTGCTCGCCAAACTATCTTTTAAAACCACTAGCCTTTACATTTTTAGTGAGGCTCATTTGAGTAATAATAAAACTGCAGTCTTCTATTTAGCCATCTCTGTGTGTATGAAACACTTTCTCTATTGCAGTTCCCCTGTCTTGATAAATCAGCTCTAACTGGGCAGTGAGCAAAATGAACCTAGGGGCCGTTGCAGTTTTGTATTTTCTTTTCTCTCAAAAATTCCTTTGCCACCTTAAAATGTCTTCCAGTAGTCTGGTTAAGTTAGTGCCTTTTTGATCTTATCTGGTTAACTGGTGAGCACCGTGCTTAGGGTCCCTGTCTCATGATTATCTGCCATGCCCAAAATAGAACCTTCTACATATTTAGTGCCCACTACAACATCTGAATATTAGAATTTCAGCATTGACTAGAGGAAATTCAGCATTTATTAGAGGAAATTCAGTCTGACCACTTTGTTTTGCTTATGGTGGTCAAACGACTTGCAAAAAATCATGTATTAAATTAGTGATAGAGATTAGATTTAATGCCAACATTTTGAGCCTAACACCAGTTTATGAATGATTTGAGGGACTACTTAATACTCTTTCTCTCTTGTTTACAATTGGAATCTTACAGTGAAACAGGAGAGGAGTGAGTGGTTTCAGAAGAAAACTATAGAAAGGGAAGGTATGGGGTTAAAAATTAAATAAATATCATTACCTTTGATGTACAATGGTTTATATTCTGAAACAGTAAAGATATCTAGTATTTCTGGACTAGCCAGGTCATAGTCAAGTGGTCAGGGAGCAGAGACTGTGAGACCCTTTAGGGAAAGTCTGAGAAGGGAACACCTGGCATTTTGGTGATAAGGAAAAATCTCCATTTTATCCTTCTTTTTCATAAATAGTTTATGTTTTTCCTTCTGTGAGGCCTGTGCATATACAGGGATTCTTTAATAGAGCAATGTTTTTTCATGCCCATGTTTTAATTCATGCACACTTAACACAGACTTTGTAATGTAGTATCTTTGGATTTGGCATCAAACATTTGGTTTTGAGACCTAGCTCTCCTATGACATGTAAAATCTTGGAAAAATATTTAAATCCCTCTGAGTATTAGTTTCTTCATTTCTGTAATATCTAAAATTATCAGAAAAGTGATGATTAGCTGACATAGCCATTTTCAGACTGATTTTTTGTACATCAGTGTTTTTCTAAGCTTGGTTTGTAGACCATCTGCATCAGACTTTCCTGCAGGTGTGTAATAGGACTGCAGACTCCTGGGTCCTCCTCTGGACCTTTAGACTCAGAATCTCTGGCAGTGGGATCTCAGAGTCAGTATTTTACCAAGTGATTCTGATGTGCATTTAAGTTTAAGAACCACTAAATAATTTGGAAAAGTGTTTATTACATTATAAGGTATTACATAAATGCAATTTTCAGGAAATGTATTTTTCCACTCAAACTGTCCTGATCTTTGCCTTTCCTTGCTAAAAAATTCTCAGCCGGGCGCAGTGGCTCATGCCTGTAATCCCAGCACTTTAGGAGGCTGAGGCAGGTAGATCACAAGGTCAGGAGAGAGAGACCATCCTGGCCAACACGGTGAAACCCTGTCTCTACTAAAAATAGGAAAAATTAGTTGGGCACAATGGCACATGCCTGTAGTCCCAGCTACTCCAGAGCCTGAGGCAGGAGAATCATTTGAACCTGGGAGGCAGGGGTTGTAGTGAGCCAAGATTGTACCACTGCACTCCAGCCTGGGCAACAGAGTGAGACCCTGTCTCAAAAAAAATAAAAATCTTCTAGAGAACCACCTTTGCAGGGGTCCTACGCAGCATCTAAGCAGTCTAAGGACCCATGGACAAGCGCAAACAGCCACCTGAATGAAAATTCTGTAGTCTGCTTAGGCTTGACTCACCAGCCTTTTAAGAAAATGCTACAATGTTGTGGAGTGCATGTAATACCTGGATGGGGAATCAGGCAGGAAGATTCAGACACATTGCTGAACAAAAAAATTTCTGCTAGAAAAAAAGCAAAATGAAGTTAAGCTCAGTGTTTCATATAAATGCAAGATCTGCACTCTAATGTTAAAATGTTTAGTTTATTTACACACAGAGAGTGAATATGAAATCTGTACCTTTATTATCTATTGATTAGATTTCTGTAGTCCCTCAATTACTGTCTAGTTGGATGACCTTCCTTGTATTTATTTGTACCTCAAAGTCAGGGGAGGAGAAGCTGGTTTAAGTTATTTCTTTGCTCCCACCAGGACGCCGCTGGCTTGGTTGAGGTGGACCACACCTCACTTGATGATGTGAGCCAAGCTCTTGGGCTAGGGCACCACCCCCTTGTCCAGCTCTATCTCACCTGTAAAGAAGAAATGGCCTCACAATTTGCTTGAGTTTTGTGCTACATGAAAATCTGGTGTACTCTCAGGCAGACAGACTATTTAAAAGCCCAAGGGAAATCTATATGGGGTTTAACTGCCCATGAGTAAGTTGTCCTGATAGGAGCTCTGACTTTGAGGTCTATTTTTTCATTCTATACTTTAAAATATTTTTTTCACCAAAGAAATTAGATTTTTCTTTGAACAAGCACAAGACTAGAACAGAGAAAGCTATAAAATAGCTAGGATTTATGGTCTATCTCAGAGGTGATTTTTTTCAACTCATCTAGGTTGAAATTACTGCAGTCTTCCCCTTAGAGTTCCTTTGGAATTTGTTTTCAATTTAGACTGCATACCTGAAAAAAATAGAATGCAGAATGATACTGCAGTTTCTGAAGAGTAGTGTGGAAACTTAGACTATGCTGTGCTTATAAACAAATTCAAATATATTTGTTGTAAAGCATTATCTAGATTGAGATTCCCATTTCCAAGTGCTCTACCTACAGGCTACATTATTAACTCTTTGTTCAGTGTGTTCCACATCAGATCCTTATGCTGCTTTGTGAGACACTTTCAGGAGATCCAAAGGTAGACTGTAAAAGAAGAGTAGTTATGAGGAGACCTGCATTTTCATACTGGTTCTGCTTTTCTGCATATTTTTTCCTAATCAAATCATAACCTTTTGTTCTTCACCTTTCTCATCAGTAAAAAAGGGAGGAGGTTGAACTAAATCAGTGTTTCTGAATAGGTGTTTCATAGAGCACATATGAGATACCTAAAACTAACTGCATGCATGAATCAACAATAAATACCTTTTTAATGTGTTGGATATCCCCTAACCTGATTTCAGGATTCAATATTTAGGAAATCTGTAATATCCCAAATCAAGAAGAGCATGTATTCAAAAGCTTGCTATTTGGGTATCTGGGCTAACTGTAAGAGAAGTCTAGGTTCCATTAGTCATGCCTGGCATGCAGCTGGGAGCATGGAGGAGCAGTGTGTGCCCCATGTATAGGCCGACCTGAACTTGACAAGTCCACCTTTTTGAGAGAATGCATGCACACAAGTGGAGTTAGAACCAGAGGTTGCCATATCTATCAAGTATTTGTGTCTTTGGAGCATTTAGAGGGTTCTCAGGGCACAACTGGGAAAAAGAGAAACTCAGTGCAAAATTGCCGTCTGTGAGAAATAGGTACACCCTAATAGAATTACATGTGGTTTGAAACTTTTAAAATGTAATATAATTTAATTTTAAGTTCCAGGATACGTATGCAGGATGGCAGGTTTGTTACATAGGTAAATGTGTGCCATGGTGTTTCCTAATGCTCTCCCTCCCCACACCTCACCCCCTACAGGCCCCAGTGTATGTTGTTTCCCTCTCTGTGTCCATATGTTTTCGTTGTTCAGCTCCCACTTACAAGTGAGAACATGTGGTATTTGGTTTTCTGTTCCTGCATTAGTTTGCTGAGGATAATGGCTTTCAGCTCCATCCATGTTTAAGGACACAGTCTCGTTCCTTTTTATTCCATGGTGCATATATGCAACATTTTCTTTATCCAGTCTATCACTGATGGTCATTTGGGTTGATTCTATGTCTTTGCTATTGTGAATAGTGCTGCAGTGAAGATAGGTGTGTATGTGTCTTTAAAACAGAATGATTTTTATTCCTTTGGGTACATACCCACTAAAGGGATTGCTGGGTCAAATGGTATTTCTGCTTCTATGTCTTTGAGGAATTGCTACACTGCAATTTTGTAATTTCAAAAAAAAATTGACAAATGGAATCTAATTAAACTAAAGAGCTTCTTTCTGCACGGCATAAGAAACTATCATCAGAGTGAACAGACAACCTACTGAACGGGAGAAAATTTTTGCAATCTATCCATCCTACAAAGGTCTAATATCCAGAATCTACAAGGAACTTAAACAAATTTACAAGAAAAAACAACCTCATTAAAAAGTGAGCAAAGGACATGAACAGACACTTCTCAAAAGAAGGCATTTATGTGACCAAAAAACATTAAGAAAAGTTCAACATCACTATGATCATTAGAGAAATACGTATCAAAACCACAATGAGAAACCATCTCATGCCGGTCAGAATGTCAAATATTAAAAAGTCAAGAAACTTCTTTTTTTGTTCTGGAATTGTTTGCCCCTCTTTCTTATATGGAAACTCTTCCTGATCTCTCTCTTTCATGACCCAGTTCATGTCCCAGCCTTTCCATGAAGCTCTTAAAGAAGATCCCAGTTTACCTTTCCTTCGTAAGTACTGTGGTATCTTGCATATGAATATACAACACAGTAGGTCATAATAATCAAGAATTGGATTGATTAGTATACAAATCACTAGCTATACTATCAGAAATAAATGGTATATATGACATTAAGGTAAATATATACAGACTAAATTAGCATTATAAGCAGCCTTAAAATAGATGGTTAATATTGATTTTGTTTTCTGTGGGAGGCTGAGGCAGGTGAATCACGAGGTCAGGAGTTTGAGACCAGCATGGCCAACATGGTGAAACACCGTCTCTACTAAAAATACAAAAAATTACCTGGGTGTGATGGTGGGCACCTGTAATCCCAGATACTTGAGAGGCTGAGGCAGGAGAATCACTTGAACCTGGGAAGTGGAGGTTGCAGTGAGCCAAGATCATGCCATTGCACTCCAGCCTGGGTGACAGTGTGAGACTCTCTCTCTATATATACATATATATACGTGTGTGTGTGTGTGTGTGTGTGTGTGTGGGTGTGGGTGTGTATATATATATATCAAACCACATGTATATTCTGAGTGATCAGGAAAAGAGTTTCCATATAAGAAAGAGGGACAAACAATTCCAGAATAGAAAAAAAAGTTTCTTGACTTTTTAATATTTGACATTCTGACTGGCGTGAGATGGTATCTCA
>CAUYLG010003627.1:0-17500 GCA_963573385.1 Cacajao melanocephalus
TTTTGTAACCCCTCTGTGCCCGGGCCGTGCCTTTTTTGGTGCTTTCTTTTTGGGGTGCCCTTGGTACTGTACTTTATACCCTAAGTTCATTTTTTTTTTTTTTTTTTTTTTTTTTTTTTTTTTTTTTTTTTTTTTTAGGTGGAATCTTGCTCTGTTGCCCAGGCTGGAGTGCAGTAGTGCGATCCCAGCTCACTGCAACCTCCACCTCCTGGGTTCAAGCAATTCTGCCTCAGCCTCCTGAGTAGCTGAGATTACAGGCATGTGCTACTACGCCTGGGTAATTTTTGTATTTTTTTTAGTAGAGATGGGGTTTCACCATATTGGTCAGGCTGGTCTCAAACTCCTGGTCTCAGGTGATCCTCCCGCCTTGGCATCCCAAAGTGCTGGGATGACAGGCGTGAGCCACCATTCCTGGCCAAGAACCTCACTTTTTAAAAACTTTACCCCCACAGAAATGTTTTCTTAAATAGCACATAAGCATTTGTTAAGGAAAAAACTTGCTATTTTGTCTCTTATTCAAGATAGGTTGATTTTTTTTTTTTTTTTTACTTTATTTTGGCAAAAGACATCCATGCCCGCTCCTGCAGGCCTTGCTGACTCCATCTCAATGCCCATCAGGGTGTTATTGATCAGATGAGCTGAAGAATAGGGATATAAAAGATTCAATAAAAAGTCTTGGCGACCTTGACTTCCTTCCTTTCTCTTCCCCTCTCCTGGCCACACAGAGAACATCAAGTTAACAGTGAACTCTAGGGATCTGGAATGGAAAAAAAATCAGAGGATATGAATTTCAGTGTTCACACTTGTAGCATCTCTCTGACAGGGGCTTGTTCTAACTCCAGTGTTAACCTAATTTTACTATGGAGTTACTTTGACCACTAGTTGAACCTAAATCCATTGCCCTTGTAATGACCAGAACTGATCCTGAACTTGCCCAAACAGAAAAAGTTATCTCCATTTTCCTCATGAAGGCCCTGGGGACCCTCTTCCAGGCTGAATCAACTTTTGTAAAGATGCTACTCCTGAGCCACTTGTAAAGGTGCTACAAGTGGCACTCTTCCCTCCCGTTTTCCTTTTGCACTCCTGTATAGATTAATGATATGTCATGCCCTAGAGCATGGACTTGGTTTCCAAAAGAGTGGCAGGTATGGCTTTCACCATTCCATTTTCAGTTACTTTGGCATAACAGGTAGGTAGAAAACTCACTTGTTATTTCCTGGCCATCGTTCATCATGACCTGGTTAACAGTGACGTGGGTACTTGGGGTTGTAAAGGCTTGGATTTAGACAGACTTAGTTCAAGTCCTGGTGCTGTCACTTACATAACTGTGACCAAGTTATATAATTTCTTTAAGTTTCAGATTCCTCATCTGAAAGGCCCTACTTTGAGGGCTTTCGTCATGATATAGAAGGTATGAAGAATATAGTATGAAGTATAAGGTATGAAGTATATATATTGAGCACTTTACATAGTAAGTGTCTCAATACATGGCAGCCTATGCTATGATAGCCGTTATGACCATTGTCCAAGCTGTTGGAAAGTAAGGCAACAGAAATCATTTTTCTGCATTCAGCTGGTAAGAAGAGCTTCCTCACTCAGAGGTACCCTAGATACTGTGAGGTGTATGCAAACAATGACTGTTTACTTCACACAAGCCTGCCAGTTTCTCTTCTTTCTCCCAACCCTTTTCCATCATATTAGTTACTGTCCATGCTACTGTTTAACCTTCTCTGTTCATTTATTTTAGACCTCTGGTCCTTGTGAATATGCAGTGTTCCTTGGGAAAGAAAGTACTTGAAGCTGTTCTTAATCACTGATATCTAAGTATCAACAAATGTCAGATGCTTTACAGAAAGCCATTTTGCTTAAGGGGGAAAAAAAGCTTTTAGGCAAGAATGAAGGTTGTGGTGTCTGAGGACCAAAATTATCCTTTAGATAATCTACACTTATAAGCATGGTCTAGATTTGGTTCTGGCTGTGACTTTGTGCACATCACAGCTATACCTGGACTCCAGTCTGGGGATGTCTGGGAGACATTCCATGTTACCCATCCAGTTCCCTAGAGGTACTGTGATGGCTGCAAGTCAAGCCCTACTTTTTATGCAGTTGGAACTGTGACTCCTGGAAGCCAAATACCACTGTTTGCTTTTTGTTGTGGTGGTTATCTTATTTGGATGAATAAATGACAATGTCCTAGTTCAGCTGAAATGACTTGAGAGCTGTTTGTGAGTTAGAAACAGTGGTCAGTTAAAAACCTGGTAGTCTTAGGCTCTGCAATAAGGACATAATCTCTAGAGCCACAGCTTCAGAAATAGCACAAAAATGGAATGGACAAATATGAAAAGTAGATAATGGATCCACAGTGATTTAATATTCGGTGATATTTTCATTTTATGCAAATACCAAAAGAAAAAAAACCTGGCTATTTGAAAGAAAAACAGGAACCAAAAAATATTTAGTGTTTGATCAAGCAAGAATCCTTTCACACATCTGCCAAGAGAGTTAAAACAAATATAGATGTTAAATAAAAGGCCCAGGTACCAAAGAGCAAAATTTAATGAAAGCCAGAACTGTTAAGTATGGATTCCTGTTGAGAAAAATGTCAATCTCTTTCAGAGTTTTCCCAATGCTCTATTTTTAAGAAAAGTGTAGTAAAAATACATAATACAAGTTAACTTTTTTCTTGCTTTTGCTTTCCTTTCACCTCTCCATTGACGAAAAGCATATTTCGCTGGAGTCTTGGACCCCCTCATAGTATAGACCCTCATTTCTAGCACAGACAGTCTCTCTTTATCCAATCATGTTACTGGTGGGCTCAGTGGCATCTTACCAGGCCAAAGGCAAAAAGTCTCTGAAGCATGTTGATGGTAGAGGGTTACTTCCAACTCTTCCAAGATGCAGATTCCCTAACGGTGGGTCACTTCAGATTCTGCAGTGGTAGGCTGAAGGCTGAGAAAAGTCTTGTGTGAGGGCAGGGGCTGGGGGACATCAGCTGACCGTAGTGAAAAGCAATCATCCATCTTGAGGGTCCGGTTTCATGAACCATGCCCACATTGACACGCAAGAGACTGAACAACACTTGAGTCGAAAGAGTGAAGAGTTTGATTTTGGAAAAATTCTTTGCTATGGCTGATGACAGGAGAGTGGAGAGACATAGGAATGGTGCGGGTCCACTGAGGGAATCCACAGATAAGCCAATGAAGCTGCACCTACCCCTAGGTAGGCTCCAAAACCTTTAGCATGTCAATTGCTAATGATAACCCCTAGCAGAGAAAATTAGATAGAAGTAGGGGGTTAGGGAACAAGCCAGAGTATGGTTATCAGTAACAGCTAATGACACATGGCACACACTGAATCATGCACCTAGGAGAGTGACTCCTGGAGAGCTGGAAGCCAGTTGCACCAAGAATGAGAGTTGGGATCTCCAAGAAAGCTATATGCCAGGGATTCTCACTTCCAACCAAAGTTGTAGTCAGCCTGGGCTTCTCTCTATGGACCCTACCACTTCACCAATCTTGCTTTAGCTCAGCTTTGTAGTCCCAATTATAGATATATTGGAATACAATGTCCTCATGCTATCTTAGCTGGGGGAAGGTCAGCCTCTTGGGTTAGAAGCTGGGATCAAAGGTCTTAAGGTCCCCTAAATGTTATTATCAACTTAATCCATCTCCCTATCCTTCTTCAATTAATTACTTGGGTATCTCACTATCTAAAGATAACAGAGCATTATCTGGCCACATGCTAAAACAACACTTTAACATAAAAAACCCAAGTTCTTTGCATCAGCATAAACTTCGTATTTGTTTTCTCAAACCTAGGACAGGGCACACCATGGAAAGCTCTATTTCATGTGAGCTTTTGATAAGGCTTCCTCTCCCAAAATTATTCCGTCACCTTTCTTTTACACTTAGCTTGCATGGCATTGCTCCCCATGTCAGAGGCTCCATAGAAGAAGAAAGTCTACTCCATAATGGGGATCCTGCTTAGATGTCAGGCAAAGAAAAAGTGAGAATAGTAGGCAGTATCTCCCTGGCTGTTATCTCTTCCCAAAATTCTGCTTGGTTTAGGAGGCCAAGTGCCTTTCAGCCACCAGACTGTTGTTGAGCCTGAGCACACCAGAAGGACATACTTCTCAGGGCCGAGGCTGACTCTGAAGAAATATATCATACCACCTATGGCCTATGACATGGCTCTTCCACATTAAAGAAACTGTTTTTCTGAGCAACACTAACTTCAGGAGTTCTTCTCTGACTGCACATCTGCCCCTGCTCTCTCCACCACCCTCATCCTGAGTTGCTTTTCACCTGTGTTCTCCACTAAATCAGTGCTTAAGCAGTGCCCCACCTGGGGAAGGCAGCCCACTTCTCTAACAATGTCTGTCTCCATCAAAGACTTGGGGCCAAGGAGTGGAGGGTAACTTGGAGAGTCCCCACAGAGAATAAGTTTGAAGGTGCTTTTTTTCCTCTTGCTTGTAAGGTGGAACAAATCTTGAATCTCCAATCTGAAAACTGAAGAGGGGTGGGTAGGAAGTTGGGGATAAGAAGTAAGGAGAAGGAAGGGGCCTAACAAAACCTGCAAATCATGAATATTAGTAAGAAAAAAAATTGCACACACTAACAACTGAATTAAAACAAAACAGTGTGGTTTCCTCATTAGTGTTCCAGCGACTCTACTGTCAGAGACACAGGATTCATTAGATAGGGTTTCTCTCCCCTTATTGCAGTACAGTGTTATTTTTTTCATCCTCACTTAGCAAATGGAAAAGGGTAAAAGAACATCAAAAAAGGAAAATGGATAGCAAAATGGTTTTTCAATTCTTCAGGAAAATCTGTTGAATCATCCTTCTTGTGGTCGCAGTGGTTGGTGGTGGTTGCGTTTCATTTTGTTGTTGTTTTTGGCACTGAAGGGTTTGGGATGGGGCTGGGGAGCCCAAGCCTGCTCCCCAAGGGGTCTCCGTCTGCTCCAGTTACAATCCCGTGGCTCCCAAGGGCATCCCTGAACTGTGGCTCATGCAAGGAATCGATTGCATGGACTTGGGGAAGTCATGGCTGACTACCCGACCATTCTCTCCACTGCCGCCACCGCTGGCTCCTGCCCCGCTGTTGCGGGGGAGAGTCGATGTCCGTATGGCTTCATTGATGGATTGCTGTGGGATCAAACAGAAACCCTTTTCAGGAGGACCGGGGGTTCTTCCCCGGGTCCTTGGTAATGACAGGCAATGGGAATGAGTCAAGACTGGACTTAATAACTCCAACTCCGTTTCCGCATCCACCCCCTTTCCTGTTCTATAATGCTAATCCTGACTTCCCAGGAATGCACAAAACTATCACTTGGCTCTGGACGTATATGATCCCCTCTCTTAGCCTCACGTTGAATGTTCATGAGGTGTGTTAGACTGGGTGAGGCAGAAATTCCTTTCTTATTCTTACATTCTGTGATTTCTAAACGTGGACTATTTCGTTGGTATTATTGATTATCGTGCCATGTAGCAACACAACCAAGTGGAAAAGCTTCTGGGAATGGGATTTAGAAAACTTGCATTCTAGTTCTGGTTATGACATCAACTAGTCATGTGACTCTGTATATATCTTCTTAATGTTCTAGAACTTTTAAACCTCCATGTCTGTAACATATGATTACCTATGCACCTACACACTGTTATTCGCCAGAATGGTGTTACTACATGAAAAATGCTTTGAAATGTTAAAAGAAATTGAGGGTATGATACTGTTGGGTTAAAATGGAAAACTACCTCTGATTTACTTCAGAAAAAATTCTAGCCTACCTCTATGGTGGCATGTGTTAAGGGAATGTAGGACTCGTTTGAATAATACAAGATGCAAAATGTAATTGGAAAGGAACATGTGCTAAAGAAAATGAGAATGCATTCCAAAGATTATCATCTGTGCGTCAACTGCTTCCCATCAGCACATACCCTGTACTTTCAGACTGACAGATCAGATGAGTGCCACTAAGTTTGTGATTTCTAGAATGTCAGAATTCTAGGTCTGAAATGGACTCTAAGGATCACCCCAGAATCAGCTAAGTGGAATATTCAAGACCACAATGTAGATCTAGAACCATATACTCTTAGACAAGAGGAAGCATTCTGTTCAGAGTTCCTTTAGAGAAAGACTGTTGATAATACGAAATCTAGACCCTTCTCTTTTTCTGCCCTTCTCAAATTTCCCATTAAGAAACAATCACAGAGTTTTTGAGGTGGGGTTTGGTTTTTTGGTGGGAATCAATACCAAGGAGAATTGTCAATGGGACCTACCCTACCTCTTCTCCAGGGTGTATTCTGTTCTCACTGTCTTCTTGAAGCCTTCCTAGACTACAGCAGCCTGCTGTAAGTTCTGGCCTCCCTCATTTTGCACTCATTCTCTTGTAATGGTTCTGCCTCCAGTGTGTAAGTTGTGTCTTCTGTAAGAGAACTTTCTGGAGGAGGGCAAGGGCCATGTCTTCTCAATCCTCAGCTATCCCACAGAGTATCCAGTAAGCAATTAGATGCATAATAGAGGTTTTTGAATTTGTCTAAGAAACACCAACCACTTAGTGTCCTTCTCAAAAAGTCTATGACTTTCTCTCTTACATATTGCCATGATTCTAGTGACCAGAGAAATCAACCTTCTATGGCCTGACAGAGATAAACAGGGCAGTTTTGACCCATTTTTTCCCCTCTGCTATCCTTTTATTACTGGCAGTTCTGACAATGTTTTAAAATGTTCTTTTTAAAATCCATGATTCAGACAGATTTGCCCCATATGATGCACCACCCACACTGGTTCTGTCTCTTCCTCAAACCCAGGACTTGATTTATTTACATTCTCCCTTGGCTGTCTTCCACTGAAGAGAAAGTGTGACCTGGATTGCATTCTTCTAAGTCAAAGGCCAAATAAATACTACTTGGAAGCTACACCAGGGAAATGTGAAATGAAAATGTTAGAAATTAATGGTTACTTATCCTTACCTAAAATATTGAAGAGAAAATAACATTTTATTTATATCTATGAGAAATATGGAAACTTCTATAGATTAGCTTGGAATGTCTATCATTCATGATTTTTCTCTGCTACATCCCTTTAACTAAGGAAAAAGAAAACCACTGAAGTTTACACAGATCACCTTGGCCTTTGTTCCTTATAAGGCTCACATATTTTCATAATAGTACATTGAAGTTGTTGGTACTTCATGAATTTGTCTTAAAGGACAAGATTGATAACCTAGTCAACATTGGTGCTTGCCAAATTCTGAGATAATTTAGCCAGGCATGTAACTAAAAATCTCCAAGATCACATCATTAGAGTTGGTTTTCAAGGAAGCTGAGCACTTCTTAAAGGTCAATGACTCCATACCACTATCATGGTGGTTACTACCTTCTTACTGACTTCTTTTCTAATACACTTATGAAACTCAGGAGAAGAGATAAATGGAGTCCAAACTTTGCAATGCAAAGCAATGCTTAATGTCAACCACATCCCTAGTTCTGAAACTTGGTTGCACATTGGAACCATCCAGGGAGTTCTCAAGAAAAAACCCTGATGCCTGAATCCTACCCTACAGATGCAGGTGTGGTGTGGTGTATGGCTTGGACATTGGGAGTTTTAAAAGCTCTCCCGCTGATTCTAAAATGCAAGCAAAGTTGAACCACATGATCTAATTTGTCCCTTTCACTTTACATAGAAACAAATAACTTAATGACTGACTTGTTTAAGGTAACAGTTATATGTCACCTAGTAACAAGGCGGATGACCTTCTAAGTGTGATTCTTCCTAACCCCATGGCTAAGCTGTCATAAACTGCTGTCATTTCTCCTCCAGCCTTTGGGAATATAGCTCTCCCTTATTCCTCCTTGACATGCCAGCCATTTCTTAACGTTCATCCTTGAGGGTGGTGGTAGTGTTTCTGGAACAGATATTCAGAAAGAAACAGTTCAGTAAAAAGTCCAACTTTGGGGCCAAATGTGGTGGCTCATGCCTGTAATCCCAGAACTTTGAGAGGCTGAAGCAGGCAGATCACAAGGTCAGGAGTTCGAGACCAACCTGGCCAATATGGCAAAACCCCATTTCTACCAAAAATAAAAAAAAATTTAGCCGGGCGTGGTGGCACATGCCTGTAGTCCCAGCTACTCAGGAGGCTGAGGCAGAAGAATCACTTAACCAGAAAGGCGGAAATTGCAGTGAGCTGAGATCACGCCATTGCACTCCAGCATGGGCAACAGAGCGAGACTCCATCTCAAAATAAAATAATAATAAAAAAAAGTCCAACTTCAAAGGCTCCTAAATTGGCCTTTCAGAACTCATTTCCCTAACAGTGATTGCATCTTCTCAGCCACTTGCTTTTCTAAGAGTCTGCTCAGCCTCTTTATATTATAGAATATCCTAATCAAAGCTTAAACTTCAGCAGTGTCCTCACTCAGGCATGCGTGCAAAGCACCAGTGACCACCTGCTGTGGAGGACGCTCCCCTTGAGTTATCAAGTCTCTCAGCTGTTCATTAATTCCAGGAAAATGTGCAAGCCCTCAATTGCTGTGGCTTAAACATGCCCCATGTTAGCACAGCCATATATAATTTTGAAAGGTCGGCAGCTCTCCTGGGGGTGGGAGAGGCTGGGGATTATTTTCCTTTGGGAGTGAGGTGGTGAATAATAAAAGACTTTGCTGCCCTTAATATCAGCTAAGGATTCAGGTGCCAGTTTGTTTGCCCTGGCAGAGGGGAGGGGCAGGGGACCTGAGACTTTATTCATTTTGCAGTGTGTCTTAGGTTATATATTTTCTGCTACTACATGACAATTTAAATTAGACAGAAATGTTGTGAGCTGCCTGAAGTTCCTCTGTGAGTCTCTCACTTTCACCTGCCACCCTTTTCCCTCAGTCTTTCTGTGTTTGAGTCTCCTTGGCCTTCTTCCCCTTTCTGGGCAAGAGTTCACGTCTTTGGGTCTCTGACACTTGTGCATCGTTTGCTGGCAATTCTTTTTTTTCCTGGTTAATTCTTTTCATCTTCTAGTCTGTTAAACCTCATGTTTTCAGGGAAGCTGCTCTGACTGTCCCATTCTCTTTTCAGGACAGGCTTCTGCTGTATACTTGACAGCACTGGGCATTTTTTTTTTTTCACTAACACTCATTGAATATGTCAGTGTTTGCTTATGTTCTGTCTTCCCCATCAAACTCGCAGGTTCTTGAGAAAAGAAGCTGTGTCTGTTTTGTTCTTGACTGTATTCCCAGTGCCGCGCCCTGCCTGGCATGCAGTGGTGCTCAGTGTGTCTTTGTGGAAGGGATGCCTGTAGGGCGCCTTCCCACTATCCCCGTGACACTTGTCCTGCTCATGGACACGTCAAAGGAGAAAGAGACTCAACAACACCCAGCAAAGGCTTAAATACTCTAGTCAATCAGATGAGGGAAACTGAAGAGTAGGGCTGCATTTTATTGTCTTTGTGAGCAGCACTGTGTCTGGGACTGGAAGAACACAGATTAGGTGCTCAAAAATGTTTCGTTGCCATGTGGTTGAAGCAGGACAGAGAGATTTAGGAAAAGTGGCTTGGCTAGTAATAAAAGCCTGGGCTTTGTGGAGACCATATTGGAGATCTAATTCCTGGTTTTTCCGTTCCTAGCTTGCGTAACCTAGCCAGGAATAGCTATTTAGCTTTTCTGCACCTCTATTACATCTGTAGGATTGTAAGAACATGGTTAATGAAAATGTGTAGAAATCATGTTGAGCATAAAAGTAACTGAAAAATTATCTTTCCTTCTTCGTTTCCTTTCATCTCTCTCTCTCTCCCACACTTCTTTCTCCTTTCTGCCCCCTCTTCCTCTCCTTTCATCCATGAAGAGTGAGGAAGAGCTTTTTAAGCACTGTTGAGATATGAGAGGATGGCCCTGAACTACTTTAGGGGCTCAAGGCCTTAAGAGTGGGCCAAATACTGTGATCATGGAAAGAAATGAGAGGGAAAACTCTCACCGAAAGCCCTTTTCATCATAAATTTGGGTCTCTCTGTAAGGTTGGAGGATGCATTTCTGAAAAGAACTAATTGCTTTCGGAGAAGGCTAAGCACAGAATAATAAAGAGAACTGCAAAGCTGA
Organism: Cacajao melanocephalus; assembly: GCA_963573385.1. Classification (NCBI taxonomy): domain Eukaryota; kingdom Metazoa; phylum Chordata; class Mammalia; order Primates; family Pitheciidae; genus Cacajao; species Cacajao melanocephalus. Next base: position 10,079 of record CAUYLG010003627.1, read on the forward strand.
AAAGTCTGAGACCCAAGTTGAATGCATTTGTCTTATCTCTTTTGGATAAGAGAGGAGTTGATGGAGCGTCAACAATTAAGGGCTGGGTTGATTAATAAAGAAAGTATCTTTTCTGCAGTTGGAGGATTGAAAATTCTATTAGGAGCCTCAGTGAGTTGAGTAGAAGTCACGCCAATCAATGGAATTAATTCTAGAAAATTGTGGTGGAAGACATTATATTAATGATTCCAAGAGACCCTGATGCTGGCTTCTGAAAATTTTAACATCTTCATTGTAAGGGGAAGAGTGAGAATGTCTCCAAGAAGCTATGCCATAACTCAGTGGCCTCTTTGAAAGCTTTTCATTTTAACCTAAATAGTGTGACTTCAGTGAAGGTCAATGTGGTCCCAGTGATAAGAGGATCTCAGGCATTAGCCCCTCTGGTACCACCACCTGGCATTGGCTATGATTATTGGGAGTCACTGTGATCTCAGAGAAAGGGCTGGATGTCCAGGAGCTTTCCCGCTTGGCGGATGACTGTTCCCATCATAGTCACGAGCACAAACATGGAGCCAAAACTACCTTGGACGGTATTGTTTGTAATTCCTAGACTGGGTGGTTTTGATGGCAATACTTGCTTTAACCAAGAGCCATTCCCTCCATGCCCTGCCTCATCCTCTAAGAGATTTTCTCCTTTGGATATAATTACACATTAATTTTACTAATACTTACCCTCAGTAAGTGGGATGTCCAAAAAAATCAGACACAGCTCCTTACCTAAAGGAATTCACAATCTGTATAGTTCAAGAACCCAGCTCATGTAAATAGGGGAAAAAAAGGAAGGTTTTAAGGAGGATGTATTTGGCCACTAGTAACAACTATTATTTGAAATACTAGTTATCATTGTCATTATTATTTACTGAGGGCTTACTGTGGCCCAGGAATTTTATCAAGCTCTTTATGTCCATTATTTCATATAATCCCTATAACAATTTTATAAGGTATGTACTAACACTGCCTCCATTTTATAGAAAATGAGGATCAGAGAGTTAATAAAACTTTTCTAAGATGACACAGTTAACAAATGGAGCAGATAGAATTTGTACCCAGATGGTCATTCTCCAGAGCTTCTACTCTAGATGATGATGCTGTATCATGTCCTAGGCAAGCAGTGAGAAAAAAGGAAATCCTATAACCTGTACTGGACCAACTATGGGCCTCTGGTTTGATTCATGGTTTATAGAGAAGGTTTTGAGGGATGGTACAGGTTGTAGCTCCCCTAGCTCTTGTCCTGTTCCCCTTTTTTTGCCACTGGAGTAGCCTTTCCTCATTTTGTGGGGTGAGGTAGGAGAGTCTTTAGTCCTGTGTTTTGAATGGAATGGTCAAAGAGCTTTGAGTAGGTTCTAGGAGTCCCTGTGTGTTCAGCTAAGCTTCTTGTAGGTCTATATTGGGTTTAGGGCCTGAAGCCCATGCTTTTCAGTTCTTGTCTTTTGAGAAGACCTTAGAGGGACCTAGAGATGAATAAGCTGGTCAAGGGTAGGATTGGGGTGTTCCTAGGTCCCTGGTGAAATATCATTGAACTTCCCTTCTTTAATTGTTCCTTGTTGCTTTTTGGGGAAGTTGCCTTTTAAATAGGCTCTATGAAACAGAAGACAGGGTGAGAGATCAGCCCATACGAAGGCATATGAATGGGAACATGAGGTGGGGGTGAAGGTATGGAGTATGTGAGCAGATTGCTAGAGTGGGAGTGGGGTAGGTAGGCTGACATGGAAATGCTGAATGCCAGGACAGAAGGACCCCAGCTCCTCATGTACAGAACTAAATACAGAATTTCTAAACACAATGAGCAAATGCTCAGAGATGTCTTCTTCAAGGATGACCCCGGAGGTATGTGTAGGATTAAGGGCCCAAGGCAGGGAGAGGCTGAGCAGGAGGCTATGTTTGGATCCAAGAGTGGGCATACTGAGCTTGGGGGCAAATGTCTGTTGAAAATTGGGCTTCTTAGGGTACATTTTAATAGAGCAAATTCTACCAAGGGATCTTGTTAGGCTGGTCAAGCCAAGGTAATAGTATAGGTCAACATATCACCACGGGTACATTGCCCAGAGGGACTGCACTTCTCTTCCTTTCTGTATCTAGCTCCCACCTGTCCTTCTTAATTTTGGCATCTTCCCAGAAGCCTTCTTTAATTTTTCTCCTCTAAATTCCTATAGGCCGTCCTATCTGTACCATAGGTTGCCTCATTAATTATTTTATGCCCATTCTTTGTGGAAGGTGAAAGGTGCTGAAGGTCATAGAATGCACCTTCCTCCTCTCTGAGTCCTCATGATGTGTTGCTCATGGTATTGTTCACATGATTAACTTCCATAAATAATTTCTTACTGACACTAAATGATGAGGGGCCTTGAGGATCGTTTAATCCAAACTCCTTTTTGATGCTTGAACCCATATCCTTGTCAAGAGTTATTCACCCTCTACTTGTATACTTTCAATGATGTTGAAGCTTGTTACTTTTTGGGATAGTCTAGCCTTTCTTTAGACAGCTCTTTTAGAAGAGTAGATTTAGTGTATTGTGTTGACATTTATCCTCTGTCACCTTTAGTCATCTGTTCTTCTTGTATACTTTGGGACTCCAAAGAACTAGCCTGTTTTCTTCTTCCATCTGGAAAGTATTGGTATTTTACAGACAGCTCTTAAATCCTCCACAATTCTCTTCTCCAGTTCCTTTTAGTTACATTTGATGTGGTCTGGGGTCATCTCACTAATCTGCTTACCCTTCTCTGCACATGGTCCTCTTTGTCAATGTCTATCTCCTAGTGTAGAGCCTGAGAAAAGACTCAATTCACCAAGTATGACAAGGTCAGCACAGAGTAGAGGGTAGACATCCTTTTCTCTCTTTTGCAGCCACACTTCTGATGCAACTTCAGAGAGAATTGGCCTTTGTAGCCATCACTCTTGCCTCTCGCTGTGCTGCCTGTCCATGTAAACTGCTAATCTTTAATCTCACTGACCGCTCTCTGGCAGATGCAGTTGTTCTCTTGGGCCTTGTGTCTGCCCCGACACACCCCATCTTCCTTCCTTTCTCATGACTGCCTTTGTTCCTGTCACTTTCCTCCTAACAGCTTTCTGCTTCCTGTCTTGCACTGATCTCAACCACCTGTCATTCCCCACCCTTTCTAGCAAAGGGACTCCCAAGAAACCCAGCTGCATCATAGAACAGGTTAGGAAAAAGGCCTGGGAAGACGATGCCACCTTCATCCGCTTGGATTCACTACGGGATTTGTAGCAGAACTCGATTAAGGCAACCAGCATGGCTAGTCCAAGTCCTCCGATCAGGATGTAGAACACGCCTGCCACATTGCTGAGGCTCAGAGCACTTGTCTTGTCCTAAGAAGGAGGAGGGAAAGGAAGGGGAGGGGGAGGAACAAAGTGAGTCAAGAGGCTAAAGACCATCCAAGCAGCAGCATATTTACACACATACACTCAACCCCACACCCTCTTTAACATTCACAATAGCTGGATAGGCTATTTATTCATTGATCAAGTGTTAAACATTCCCCAGGAAAAAGGTGTTTGTGTATATGTATTTATAAATTTTCCAAGCATCCCTGATTATGTTGAATGTATAATTATAATTCCCCTGTCCTCAATGCCTTTTCTAGGATGGAGACATCACAAGAAATTCAGGGAAGTTTCTACCAAAATCTGCAACTTTGAGCTTACCCCATTTTTTCAGAAAACCATATCGCTTCCTTTTCAGCTCGATTCCTGCCCCCCAGTTCCCTCTGTTGCTTGGTAACGCATTCGCCTCGCTCACTGTTTATGTCTCCGAGCGTTTTTCTGAGAGTTTGTACTTAAAATGAACTTTCCCCTAGATGTGCATTCGATTTCAATTTAATAAGACAGTTATTGTACATTTAATAAAGATCAACTGATATATTAGTTAACTTACTACTCTGAGTGCTGATTTAGGGGGAAAAACTGGTGGGCTTAGAATAGTAAAAAGGCACTGATATGGAAAAATGGCTCTATTAAATCTTAATAATTATGCTTAATTGGTGTCATTTTTCTGTTGGTGGTGCTTGCTAAAAACACTGTAGGCAGACCCAAGTGGCTGAATTTAGAAATCTCTGTTGCCTGTGATAAAAGTTTTTACACTGGTTTGGGATGAGCAGGGTCACAGAAAAGAGTGCTTCATTCCTATGAGTCTGAAGACTAGTACTCATGTCTAGTTGGAGGTGGCCAGAGCTCACCCTGTGGAGCCTGAAGAAGGCCACTGGTCTATTGAGACCGTCCCTGACTTTTGTCACCTCCAGTGGGGTTCAAAAGTGAAGGGCTGAGGGACAACACCTTCCCAAGTAGTGAGAACGATCAAACACAACTCACGGTCACGGGGAGAGGTAACGATTCAGGAAGAGCGGGGAGTTGCTCAGTCAAACTCTTGACACAAGCAAAAGAACATCTTTAAATATTTGGAGAATACTTATCCCTAGATGTCATGGCGCCTCTAACAGCTTTGTTTATATTGTTTGTTCATGTACAATAAGCGTCTCATTGAATTAAAATGAAATGCATGCCTCAGCTGGCACAGGTATACACCATCGTTGGCTGGTTAGTGGCACTGGATAGGATCTGGCCTTTATACCACTCCATGTGTTCCTTTTCAGGTAGGATGTAGGTGAGCTATGCAGGGGGTGGACGGTGTTGCCCTAGAGACTCTCCAGCTGACATCTGCCTATTAGAATCTGGGCATATGGAAAGGAATCGCTTACTGACCAACAAGTCAGTGGCCTTTGCCCTAGTTCTAGTTGGTGCATTGTACAGGATTCAGCAGGACTGAGTTTGGAGACTGCAGCTGGCCAAGAGCAGCATTCCCTTCACTCCCAGTAGCAGCCCTGGCCAGCAGAGCTATAGGATTATCTAAAGCATGCCCCCTTGGTGGCTTCCTGTATTGCTAAAGCAGATGGCTCTTGAATATAGGTTACACTTGGCAAGGTATAGCCTGGCCTTGGAAGCAGTAGAAATGATTATTCAAAGGACTCAAAGGGGCAGAATTTCTCCTGCTCTGCTATAATGGCTTGATAAGGGTAATGTGCAAAAAATGAGTTCAGTGCTTGGTTCAAGAGTTGGCTGAACAAGCAAATTCCCACTTCACATGATTTTCAGAACACTCAAAATGTCTCCCTCTTTGTTGTTCAGAAGGCGTGTATTTCTTCCTCTGGAGAGTAATGCTTTAGAGTCCTTGGGGGACTTACAGTTAATACAAGCTCCTATAAAACTCTTCTGTTTAAACAAGGGTAGGCGTGGGGTTAGGAGGCATGTATTATCAGCTCAGACCTTAGTAAAGAGTGTTTGACAGTGGAACTCAGAAGGAGTAGGTAGAGGGACAGGCCTGAGGGCACGTGGTAGACAAGAAAGCTGGAGTCTGCTGACTTCATGAGCTAATCAGTTTTTCAATAGCCAAAGCACACTTTGCCTCTTTGGTTGCCAAGCTGTTTTCTTCTTGAGGTTCACCTTGGTTGTGGATGGCCTCTAAGGACAAGGGAGTGATAGGCATCTTTTTTTCTTTCTATTTTCAAAAGATGCTAAGAGGGTATCTGCCTCCCTGGCTTACAAAGAGGAGTGTTCGTGTCCAGTATATCTGGGAAGGAAGTGGGGTGAGATCTTCATATGGACATGCGGTGGAAAGGCATGTTCTATGTAAGCAAAGAAGGAGGGTCTAATGAATGATTATGTCTGGAGGTGGAGAGCATCCTTCAGGTTTGAAGAAGGCCTCTGGCCCAGGGAGATGGCAATGTCTGTGAGGAGGGAAACATCCTTTACAAGGAGGGCAGCTAGATGGTATAGGAATGGCCACCTTTTGCAGGATGCACAATGTCATTGATCACTATTTATGCTGACATGGCTCTGTAATAGAGGAATCAGGAAAGACCTCTGGAATCAAAGGAGAACTTGGGCCCAATCACCACCAATATCACAGGTAACACAACCATCTAAATTTGGATTTATTTAATAGGACATGGGACGAAGGACTGGTGTTGGTGTAGTCTTAGTCCAGATAGCTGAGGAGTTTCCATTTACACGAGATGTTCTGATTCCCCTTACGTATGTCATTAGGTTTTTCATACGATCTTTCTAAGGTGGCCTGAGGCCTTGGTCTTCTGTTTAGCTGCCTTTACTGACTCTCTTTGTCTCACGCTGTGGGAATAAAATGGGCTATCCTGGGGCAGGGACAAGAATCCCTTTAATTGAGGACGATAGCTCTGGTTCCTTATCTGGCCCACACTGTATGTAAAAGAGGCCAAAGCCTAAAACACAATAAAATATATATTTAAAAAAAAAAAGAGGCAGCTTCCTTGTGGATCTGTGTACAAACAGCTACTCACATTTCACAGCTACACACTAACCAGCTGTGATCAGGGAAAGGGGAGAGGTGGAGTTTGAGTCTTTGGTGCACCCCTCAGGGTACCCCATTCTCTTCCTGTTCCATAGCAACTGCAGAGCCCAAAAGCTAGGCAACTTGCCAGTGGGGGTGGAAAAGTCACAACTCATCTCCCGCCAGGAGTGGGGAAAGAGAGTGACAGTACTAAGAAGAGTGACAGGTGAAAAAAACAAAACTCCTGTCTTGCAGTCACTGAGCTTGTTGCTATGGTGACAAATGATGACGAGTGGTGACGAGACCCCCTCCCCAACTCATCTGTTCCTCTTAACCTGTTGTCTTGATTTGCTGTCTCCCTCATATGGAAAGGAGATTTTTCCCCCATATTTCTCCTTGTTCTTCCCACATATTGGGTGACTGTGTCAGGCTCCCTCTGTGCTCCTGAGCCAACATCCCTTCCAAGAATGTAGGGCTGGTTCATGAGGAGGTCTCAGCCAGGTAAGGTAGAGACTTGAAACTTTGTTTGTTTGTTTGTTTGTTTTGAGACGGAGTCTCGCTCTGTCACCCAGGCTAGAGTGCAATGCATGATCTTGGCTCACTGCAACCTCCGCCTCCTGGGTTCAAGCAATTCTCCTGCCTCAGCCTCCTGAGTAGCTGGGACTACATGTGCGTGCCACCATGCCCAGCTAATTTTTTCTATTTTTAGTAGAGATGGGGTTTCACCATATTAGCCAGGATGGCCTTGATCTCCTGACCTCGTGATCTGCCTGCCTCAGCCTCCCAAAGTGCTGGGATTACAGGCATAAGCCACTGCACCCAGTTGAAATTTTCTTTACAGAATAAGTAGAAAGTTCTAGGGAGAAGCCAAGGCTTTTGGCCATGAGACCAGTCCCTTCCACTGAGACTGGTGCTGCCTGCCATCAAGACCTAACTCTGGACCAAGGTTCATTTCTCCAAATGCTTTCATTCCTTCTTATCTTTTTGGAGAAATTGTAAACTCATACAAAGCAAAAATACAGTTTTGTTTCTCTTTATACCTACTGAAATTCCATACATTTTGTCTT